>UXGD01000180.1:0-83361 GCA_900474315.1 Torymus auratus | reverse complement strand
AAATATATCAAATTACGTCTTATAAGAAGATAGTTGCCCTGCGCAATGTAATAATCTACCATTCTACGCAGCTTTGAGTCCAAATATCAACGGCACCCTAAAAAATTTTTCGAATGAATTTTCGGTCATTCTTGTTGTTTTTTTTATCCCTTATATAAATTGAGCATTCGAGATATAATCTATTTTCGTGAGTCGAATCTTGAATTATCGAAAATCGAATCTTGCTATGGGTGAAATCAAGATGGCGGATTGAAGATGGCAGAACATAGGCGCGCGCAGCGCGCAAATAAACGCTAGTATATACAAAAATAATCGAAATTTAATTAGAAAAATTTTTTAGGGTGCCGTTGATATTTGGGTTCAAAGCTGCGTAGAATGGTAGATTATTACATTGCGCAGGGCAACTACCTTTTATAAGACGTAATTCGATATATTTATTTTGATAATATAGAATTTACCGTATTCTTTCAGTAAAACAGAGTACACGACTACAACACCCCCTTAAGTTTGATTTGATTCAAAGAAATAAACTTTTATCATGCGCAGACATTAAATAAAGGCATTAATGTCAAATAATCAATTATGATTTTTTTCTGAACTTCTAATCGCGTTCATTATGCAGAAATCGTATTTTAAAATCCTGCAGTGCTGCCACTACAAAATTGACAAAAAATGCGCCTAAGTTATAGGGTTTTTGAAACTTTCGCCGAGATAGAGGATTTTTGAAGCCTTCGCTGAGTTAGCGAGGTTTTGAACTAAACGCCGAGCTAGCGGGTTTTCGAAACCTTCACCGACTTAGCGGGCTATTCTTCTCAGCCGTCGATATGTTCACTTTAAAACAATACTACAAAAACGATGTAGCAACTATATCATATTTATGTAAATAAGTAAATAAAACTAATTGTTCTCTTACCGTATCACCGGGATAGCCTCTATCACCTTTCTCTCCGTTGTAACCTGGAAGACCTGGCTCGCCTTTTAGACCTCTGTCTCCTGGGGGACCTACAGCAGCTTCCGTCAAACTTATAGGTGGACAAGTTCCTATACACACGACAAAATACCATTTGAGAATTAGTTTGTCATTTAATAAAATATATTTCAAATTTCTTCAAAATCTTTTAATAGTTTAAATACCTGGAGTTCCTTTTGGACCTTGTTCGCCATGATCACCTTTATCTCCAGGATATCCATCTCTCCCTCTATCACCTGGTTCACCTTTAACACTTAATCCCATATCACCTTTGCGACCTGGAACTCCGGGTCTTCCTGGCATGCCATCTTGTCCTGGGAATCCTCGATCACCCTAGATATAATAAATTTGTTATTATATCACATAAAAATTATAATAAGTTTTCTACTAAAATCAACATACTGCATCTCCTTTTGTTCCAGGAAAACCGGGGCTTCCAGCTATGCCTTTCTCTCCATAAGGACCTTCAGGTCCCGTGGGTCCTGGTCTTCCAGCATCTCCACGTTCACCCTTCTGACCTTTATCTACCTTTATTAATTCATCGGTCAGAAGACAATCCCTACCTCGTTCTCCTTGAACTCCTGGGTTACCAGGAATACCATCGTGACCCTACAATTTACAAATAAAGCATAATTATAATTAAAGAATTTTCGACATAATAAATAAAAAAACCGCCACCAATTGATTGGCACGTTGCTTCCTCAAACTATGTATTTATTCCAAATGTGCTAAACAACATTTCTAACATATTTTCTCGAACTCTTTTATTTATTCTCATAAAACTTCCTCTGTAGGAAGCAAAAGTACACAAGTACTCACCCGCACACCAGGAAGACCAGTTGGACCAGGCAAACCATCAAGTCCTGGTTCACCTGGGAAACCTCGTTCTCCTGGAGGACCGCGACTTCCTGGCAATCCATCTTTACCATCAAGACCCCGATCTCCTTTAAGTCCTCTCAATCCAGGCAAACATTGAGTACATCTGCCACCGATTTCTCCCTTTTCTCCGGGAAGACCTGGAAAACCAGGTGCACCATCTCTACCTGGTTGACCAGCATCTCCCGGTCGTCCAGCTACACCTGGCGGCCCTGGGATTCCTTCTAGTGAATCACCTGCCCGTCCTCGTGGTCCACCATACCCTTTTTCGCCCTTTTGGCCTTTAGCGCCATCTCTTCCTGGAACTCCATCCATTCCAGCAGGACCCTATGATATTTCAATAATTAATGACATTTATTTATTTATTCAGATATTATGTTAAATTCGTCATAAAATTAAATATATGTAATTTTTTGAAATAAATTGTTATATCTTTCTAGTATGAAATAATGCATTTTGTATTACCTAATCGCTTGAATCTTTTAAATTTCATTAGCTAAATGTTTTAAAAACTAAATATTGTGAAAAAATCTAAGAATACATAAAGTACTTACAAGAATAGAAAGTCCCTTTTCACCTTGAGGACCTCTTGGACCGGGCGGACCCATAGGACCGGTAAAACCTCGTGGCCCTATATCTCCGGGAAAACCAGGAAGACCTGAATCACCTTTGACTCCTTTATCTCCTGGTGCACCCTCCGATCCAGGAAGACCTGCTAAACCTGGACCTCCTGCAGGTCCTATTGGTCCTCGTGGACCAGGAGTGCCAGGATACCCATCTGAGCCTCTTAAACCTAATGGACCAGGATAACCCCGAGGGCCTTTCTCTCCTGGTGGGCCAGGCTGCCCTTTGCCGCCCTACAAAAAATGTTTAAAAATAGAGTTTTTAGCGTATATCAGAAATCATTTCTAACTTATTACAAACCATTACTTTAATGATCTTATAAAACTAAACTCTTTATATATTTACTGCGCCGCACATTCAGTAATAGGAAATTTCAAAGTAGCGATTATTCTTGTAATCTGACTACGTTTATTATGTACGAGCTATAAATCTTTTAATTGTTTGTAACTTATGCTGATATATAATAATTTATTACACTATTTCTTTTTACTTTTTTTTATATTTTAATCATATTCTATTTTTGTCGATGCTACTACGAATTTTATGTATACCGCGTCGTTGTATGTATTTGGTTCTGAACTCTATTGGACCTAAATGCCCCCTGTCACAATCAAGTATTCTTCTGGTAATATTGCTGAGCAGTAAACATAATGGTTCAATTATATCTTACTCCTGGTGGTCCTGGAGGTCCTCGAAGACCTGGTATTCCTGGCGGTCCATCTAATCCACCATCTCCCTTTGGACCTGGAGGACCTGGTAATCCGTCAACTCCATCGTAACCTCGATCACCTTTGCGTCCAGTTGGTCCTGGTGGTCCTGAATACCCATCCCTACCCTGCAAGTTTATAATAACTCTATTTAATACATTTATAATAAAATGATCAATACGCTTGAAGATTAATAAGTTTTGTCATACGCGAAGTCCCGGTGCTCCTGGAAGACCTTTTTCTCCTTTAGGACCATTTAAGCCAGGTGGACCATTATCTCCTACATATCCTGGTTCTCCTTTCTGACCATAAGGCCCTATATCTCCCTAAAAAATTATATAATTAGTATCTAAAATCTTTTATTTTTTATATATCAATACAACTTAATCACAAAATGCGATTAATAAAAATTTATTCATCATGTATGTTATCATTTTTCAATCTATCGACAATTATACATCAATTTAAAATATCGTGAAGACATCAATCTTTCTATTGCTATTATTTTTAAATAATATAATATTTGAGATGAATGATAATCACAAAATTTTAACTCTACAAAAATTGCTTCAAATTCTGTTTAAAAAATTTTAAATTTAATAAGCTTACTTTATCTCCTTTTGCGCCTGCTTCACCCATGGGACCTACTACCTCGCCAGGTGTACGTCCAAATCCATCGTCATTACTTTCACCTGGCGGTCCACGTTCACCTTTTCCACCCTTGTCACCCTTTTGTCCTTCAAAACCTAGACCCATATGACCTTTTTCTCCCTTGATTCCTTGAGGACCCATTAGACCCTAAAAGAAAAAATAATTTAGACACAAGAATCTCAGATAATTCTTTAATATTCAAATAAGCGATTTGAGATAAGACAAACTTACCATTGGCCCCACTTCACCTTTTGGACCAGGTGCTCCAGGATAACCTTGAGGTCCTGGAATACCACGTGATCCCTGCACACCATCGCCACCAGGTTCACCTTTTTGTCCAACCAATAGCCGACCACAGTGACCTGCTTCACCCTTGTCTCCTTTAGTTCCCAGTCCACCTGGCAATCCTCGAGGACCGGGTTCACCAGGTAATCCATGACGTCCAGGAGAACCCTGATTTAAGTTATTTTTTTATAAATCTATTTGAATATCTATATTTAAATAACGAATAATTACAAATATTGAACTCACGTCTGTTCCATTGCATCCGTCTCTACCAGGCAAACCAGAAGGTCCTGCAGCTCCTGGTACGCCAGGAATTCCATTTTGTCCAGGATGACCAGGAAGACCCATTTTTCCCTGTTAATAAATTGTAATCGCTGTTAGACTCATTTTTATAATGATTAATTTTTTTTAATGAAGAATCGAATGTAGTAAATGAAATAAAGTTCCATTAGGCTTACTCTTTCACCACGAATACCACGTTGACCCTGTGGCCCTGGATCCCCTTTGTCACCTTTAGGACCTAAGAATCCTTCAGCACCTGGAAACCCGCGTTCACCTTTAGGTCCGACTGGCCCTGGTAAACCCGGTGGTCCCTACAAATATTATTATATATAATATATAAATTTACATAAACTATACGAAAAATATAAATTTTCATAAAGAGTATTAAGAAATAAACTTGAACCTGATCTTAATAAAAAAAATGAAAGTGATATAAATGTCTCTAAAATTTTTAAGCGTGTTATCCTATATTTTTCTTTCAATAAAAATTGTAAAAGTTGTTTTCAAAATTGTTCACGTTCAAACAAACAAAAATTAATAAATGTTTATATAAAAAATGATTTCTTTATTATTTCCGTCATGAAGGCACTTCTTACCCTTGTTCCTTTCTCGGCGAAACACTTGGGAAAACAGCAGCCAGACCCCGTGCAGTTTTTCTGGGCATTATAGCCTGGGGCTGGATAAACTTTGTAGCTACTTGGATAGCCCTGCTCTCCATATCTGTCGTAGGACTCCTGCTGAGTTCTGCTACCAGACTCGTGGCCAGATGATGACGAGTACGATCCTCCCCCGTTTCGTTGATCGTAACTCTGACGTTCGTCGTAGCCATAGCCACCGTTGGCGCTCCAGGAAGTCGAGTAGTTACGCTGGACTTCATTTTGCGTTTGTACGGGCGGTAGCGGCCGTCTTGGATACTCATCAGGATAAGCTTCACCTTCTTCGCGATCGTCGTATTCTGAGTCGTAGGATGTACCGGGCAGATCGCCACGGTGCTCTTGGTTCCATGAATCATCTTCTGGCCATGATTGGTTGTATGGATTTGAACGTGTATTTCGCTGAAAAAAAACATGATTTTGTGATTTGATGATACCATAAGTAATTGGTTTATAATACTCAAGACCAAAGATTTAAAAAATTTGAAATTATTTTACATTTTGAGAATAAAACCAACATATATTATTGTTAATAATAAATTGTTGAAGTCAATTTAACAATTCTAATAATTTAAAAACTGGGAATTTTAATTCGCATGCATTTATTTTTATGTGACTAACATTCAACGTTTTATAGAATAATGAATAAAAAGTACAATAAGATTCCGTAAGAGCAAATGTTAAACATATTTTTTATTTAACCATGGTCTTATTTAAAAGCAATCAAAATTCAATTCAAAATTATATTAACATATACAAAGTCTTCTGTATGAATCCGTCGAATAATGCATCAATAATGAGATTTTCTAACAGACATTGACCTTTCTTTTCTACACGTGTCAAATTATGGTAATCATCTACGATGACCCATTTTACACCAAGTATTTGAATTTTTTACGACTTTCTTCATTTTCGAAACTGTGTTATTATTATGATACCATTGTTTAAATAGTAATAACTGTATAATTATTCATTTTTTTCTATCAAGTATAATCTCTAAGACATTACTATCTAAGGTGCTTATATCTTCAAAGAGTATACGTCGAAGAATTAAGTCAGTGATTTACTTGTTTAGCTGCAATTCTTTGAGCCAACAGGTTTTGAATTTGGTCAAAGATAGCAACAATTTCGCGTTAATGAATCAGATATCTAAGGCGATTTTACGCTACTATACTATTACATCGCATCATCAGGAATTCTGAATTCGCACGCGCGCGCATGCCCACGCTTTTTGCATACTTTTCGCACGACGGTCGAGACGCCAAGTAGTCTTACAAGTTTCTACTAGTTTTACTACTGACGAGAACGATGCTGATGTAAGTATTTATTACCGAAGCTCGCAGATTGTAAATCATTAAGAAGATTTTGCAAATAACTTTATTTATCAGGATCGCTTTACTAAGAGTAGGACAATCTTGAAAGTATTTCTTTTATTATTCTTTACCTATTATAGTTCAAATTGTATATAATATAAAAATACGTTTATGATAAATATTATTTTTTTATGATTTTAAATGTCAAAATAAAAGAAATAACGTATTAGAATAACTCGTGATAACCAAGTAAGAAACATTTTATTATCCTCTAATAAATAGAAAAATTAAATTGTTACATTAATAAAAGTTGATTAGAAAAATCTGTTTTTTCCATCACTTTAAGACCTTCGCAAATAGCCCCGGGGGTAACGGATTTCGCAAAAGAGCGTTTTCGCAAACGACGCGGTCTCTGGTTTCGAGCCGCGCTATAGACTTTTGCCACCTCGCTATCAGTTGAGCGAAAAAAGATCTCTCGCGCGCACGACGGCGCTGTCCTGCACTTTCACTGCCGCGTGAGGCGCGTGCAGATATATTTCCATGCATAAACACACGGCGGCGACGGCCAGCCTAATCTGATTCGACACATCAAGAGCCTATATATATGCATGCGCCTGGCAACCCAAATTTCTCGTATACGAGATAGGCGCGCGCGTGTGCGGTATATACCGATAACTGGAGCGTCGTCTCCGTCGTTGCTTTTTGTCGCGCTCGTGCGCGTGTGTGTGTGTTTCGCCGCCCATTTGTATGCTCAAGACAGCTTACAGAGATGCGCGCACGCTCTATTACGCAATTGCGGCTCCTCTGTCTCTCGCTCTTTTTCCTCCTCGCCCGCGTGTGTTCTTCCCAGTCATCAATTTTTTCCCCCACCCGCCCGCTCGCTCGTGTATATCGCTTCCTCCTGGTGTTCTTCCTTCTCATCTTCCTCCGCATCTCGATTTCCCGCCCCCTTTCGACATCCTAAGCTTGGATGAGAGAGGGAATAGAGAAGAGGCGAAAAAACAAGAGAGAGAGAGAGAAAGAGAGAGAGAGAGAGAGAGGGAGAGAAGGGGATACGATGATGACTACGTTTAAAGTCTCGATCTGGGACGGCACGCGAACTGACCGATGGGTTATTACGCGATACGGAGGTTTTCAACTATCAGGTCAATATCGTTACCCATTTACATTATGCGTAGTTCCGAAGATCACCTCGATATTTCCTTTTTTGCCTTTGCGCTGACGTCGCCATGAATTAAGCAAGTAAACATGAAATGACCGATTTTACGTCACCTAGATCGAATGTTTGTTATCTTGCGCTGTGTTTACGTGATTATTAGCTTTATGATATACCAAATTTCATAAGAATTGTCGAAGGGCTAATTTTTATGTCAAATCTTCAATGCCATCGTACTATGACACCGCAATAATCTTATTAAGTTGACGAAATCGCTTAATAAAAACTTATAGATAAAACGTAACATTATCAAAATTAGTTCAATTCAGAAACAACAACAAGACATAAATACTTTACCTAGTTTCGGTAATAAACTCAGTACTACGAATAATTATATTACAAATATAAGATATTTCTATTACTTTTAACTAAATATATAATTGCTGATATATACAATCTTCTGACACTAACAATTTAAAACCTTCTTCTGTTTTTATAAATATTCACGTTTGGTTTAATTTTAATATGTCAAAATTATTATGTATTAAAGAGTAAAATATATTTTCTACAGTAGTCAATTATTTTGGAATCACGTGTAATTACCGAATCTGAAATCTCTGAAATTTTATAATTGAAAAATCGATAAAAAGCTTCTGGGAAGCATAAAGCTCGTGGCTTACATCAGCTTGATATTTTGCTACTTAATTACAGTTACGAAATAACAGTTATTAATCACCCGCGCCGTCAATCGCATATATAGCGCGCTCGAGTACAGGTTCCGCGTGCAAACAAAAACAAAGCGCTCTGTTGACGCCACCGCAAATTTGTCCCGGAACGCGATAAGAAGTCTGCCACAATCGGCGCAACCTGCAATGCAAATGAGCGTACGCAGGAATTAACGAAAAATCATTGCAGCGTAGGCAAACCAGTCGCGCGCCTTTTCCCTGCATCCCGGTGAAAAGGCTCCGCCTATTTATATAATAATAATGATAATAATAATAATCCGTTTTTGTCTTCGCTACGAGCACAGCGACGCCGCGAGAGTCGAATAATAATAGGATATATATTCCGGTATTTTTGGATCGCCCTTTTTTTGTTGATTTCGGAGCGCGGGTGTGATGTTTGGCGTCGCGACCCAGTCCTAATTTTTCCCTGTTCTTATTAATGTATCTTTGTAGGCTCGTAAATTTCCGAATTAGTGATGGGAGAAATTAACCAGAGAGATGCACAGAAAAGAAATAGGTATTTTTATTTACTCTCTCAAAGTGTTTGTGTCGTTTGAAGAATTAATATTATTTTCTCAATTTATTAAAATGCAAGATAGATATTAATGACTTTATAAGAAATGCTATTTAATACTGCATAGATCAAGCATAAAATACACAACTGTTGACAATAGTTGAAAAAAAATTAAAAATATTTAATATTAAATCAATGCAATGAATTATAAATTTGGAAATTATTAATCGACAGCAATACCAACAAAACATGAAAATCATTAACTAAAGCTGCCGCATTTATCTGTACAATACAAAATATCAATGTTATCGTAATCTACAATATTACTTCTGCTTGATAAAATGATACAATTAAACGGAACAATCATTACTATTCATAGACTTTGAAGTATTAAAAAAAACACTACAGAAACTTATCTAATAATGTCAACGAGAATGCGCAGTAAACTTCTGCAATCATCCCCATTAAATAAACAGACAAAAGCGCTAATTCAGCGAATTCAGCATACAATCATCGCGATAGCTAATTATAACCATTCGGCCAACCCATAAACGATAACCGCGAGCATTCCGTGAATTAAAATCGCTATCCCGTACCACTCCCACCGTCTATCACCCGCGGGGAATCCCCCAAGCGCCTACGACACCGCAACCTGCCAGTATCTCCAGCTGTGGCGCACAACCGGTTGCATTCGGTCTCGGGACCATTGAGCAGAAGGTGGGGAGAGAAAGACCGACACCAACACACACATATGACGGGCGCTGCGATCACAGCAGCTACTCGCCGAAATCCGATCTATCTCCCCCGCTTCTCGCTCACGCGCGCCCCGCGACTATACAGCGGGGGAGTGAGAGTGTAGCGCTCGATCGCGCGCTCCTCACTTGCCGCTCAGACGGCGAACGGAGCTTTTCACCGTAGCTGGTAGCACCTCGATTCGCGCACGTGTGTGTCTTGTATATATATATGAGTACTTACCCCGTGGGCGACGGCGACCAGGCATACCAGGGATGCGACGAATCTGTGGGCAAAACGAGAAACACATCGTTATACATTTGCAATTATAATATGTATATGACGATGAAGCGGTCGCTGCAATGATTCTTTCCGTCGATAAATACGCGTAACTGTATGTTTTCGGGCCGCTGAGGGCCATTTATCACCGATGGGAAAAGTTTGGAATATGACAGCGTTTTTTTTTTCGCGATGCCGATCGCTCGTGCATATATACCGTTAAGTCACGGGCATTAATCAAACGCGTGCCCGTCTCGTCCTTACAGTTTTCGCGATGAACGAAAAAAAAAGAAAGAAACACGTAATAAGCGCCGCGCTGGTCCCCGGCGAAGAATGCACCGAGAAGGGGAGAGCCGCGAAATCGGGTTTCTTTCGTCCACCGCGCCAGCAAAAAAGAGAGCGGAGCGCGCCCCGAGGGGACTACTCGAAATTCGGGATCTACACAAGAGGCGAAAGAAAGAGAGCACGCGGACGATGCAATCGAGCAGAGAGACGGGAACATTAACATAATTTATGCCGAGCGCGGGCTCCCGTTTTTGCTGGCGCACCCTCGCACACTCTCTCCCCGATCAATCACTATACCGATTCCCCGCTTTTACGCACATAATAATGCACTTATCGGCACACGAACAGATGAAAAATCGTTATTTTACATCATAAGAATGGAAAAATCGAAAAGCTCGCGGGGTCGGAAGATATTGATACGGGAACCGGGAGAGGGATGAAAAGCTCTCGTAAGGCACTTTGGTCACTTGTTGCGCGGACGAAGCTCGCGCGCTTCTCCTCCGTCGATTCTCAGCGACAACTCACGTGCCGGGAAAATTCCAAGAGAAGAGCGAAAAAGCTCCGCCGGGATAAAAAGCAGAAGCTATTAATATACAATCACGTGAAGATAAAAACTTACCGCAATCCCAACCGGGTCATGTCGATCAGCCAGCAGCTCGTTCGCGCTTATGCGCGAGCGCACCTTTGGGCTCCGATTTTCGGGCCAATTTCTTCTCTCCCCTCAGGGCTATCCTTCCTCGCACTCTCTCGGTCGCTCCGTCCGTCACGTCCGGCTCGCCCGCCCGAACGCGAATAAAGCTCAGCTGCGCGCTCTCTCCTCTCTCTCTCTCTTTCTTTCTCCGTTCACTTTTCGATTCTCTCTCGTCGAACCCCAGAAAAGAAGGATGGCTCGCGGGCGCGCGCTCGCGTGAGAGAGAGCGAGCGTGCGAGCAGCGAGCGAAGAGCGCGGAGATCGGCGGCGGCGACGGCGGCGGCGCTCGCGCTCCTCTCTCTCTCTCTCTCTTTTTCTGCTCCCGCCGAGAGTATAGCGCGCAGCAGCAGCAGCAGCTCCAGCGTCGTCCCGTCCAGGGAGCTCCCTCAATGAAAACTACGCGCGCTCTCTCCCCGCGAGGGAGACGGCTGAGGCGGCGGCGGCCGAGTCTCTGCGGCAGCGCTGGCGGTGGAGCCAGTGGTGGTGGTGGTGGCTGTGGTGGTGGTGGATTATGGTAGTGGTGGTACCGTCCTCTACTCCTCCGGCCACGCCAGCTAGAATTCCTCCGCGGCGCTGCTCCAAGGGCCGCGTAGGTAGCTCTCTCGCGAGCGCAGAAGGGGGAGCCAAACCTCCCTGGCGGTAGCGCGACTCGCTCAGGCAGTCCGAGCGCGCATCTCCTCTTGACTGTTGCGCGACCGGCGCGCGCGCTCGCTATCGGCTCCCCGTCGTCTACTTCTTCTTCTTCTTCTCTTCCCTCGCGCCGCCAGAGGAGCGAGAGAGAGAGAGAGAGCCACGGCGCAGGGATACACACTGCCGGAGCGAGCGCGCACAGTAGTAGCGCCGCGATGCAGAGATAAGAAAGCGCACCGAGGAGTAGGTGGAGGAGGGACGGAAGGTGGCGAGAGAGCGCAAGCGGGGGCCGTGCCGAATAGGAAGCCAGGGCCTGGAGAACGCCCGGTCGGGGGAGAAAGAGAGAGAGATAGAGAGGAGGAAAAGAAGGACGGAGCGATACGACACGCGCGCACGATCGCGAACGAGCACCACCACGCGCTCGCGCGCGCGCGGGAGAGAGAGACTCTCGCTCGCACGCGCGCCACAGATCGAGAAAGCTCCTCCGTGTGCGGCTCGCGGCGCTCGTCGCTGCCCCGGACCGACACCGCCTGACGGAGCAAGGGGACGCTGCGCTCTCTCTCTCTCTCGCTCAGCTGCGCTCTGTGCGCCGATCATCGGTACTGTCTACGGTTCTCCGGTAAGAGAGGATATCTGTTGAAGCTCTGCGTCTGGAAGGACGTCAAAGACGAAGACGACGGAGGTGAGGGAGAGGGCCGCGCGCACGCAGGATGAGGGCTGAGAAGCGGCGCCGGGAGGAGCCGCGAGCCCTGCCGATCCTCGCCTGCATCTATATACTGCTCGCCACCCTCGCCTGCTACCTGCCACTGTCAGAGGCCGTCGTGAGTACCCGTTCATTTCTTTTATCTTTGACTTCTATTCTTTTTATTTATGTTCGGTCGGAACGATTTTGTAACGACGTATAATACGTAACATGTGTCTCGGAGCCAAAGTGTTGCCAGCCAGCCGCGATGAATATATGTGGAAGCCGTCGCACGTGCGCGTAGGTGTCAGCGGTCATTCACGCTTCGGCCACTCGTTGCATGCCTATATGTATACTCGCGGCCGCGGAGTAGATGAAAGCAACGGAGCAAAAAAGGGAAAACCGTGTGCGGAGCAATCGCGATAACTCGCTCATCCTATTTCTCTCCCTCGCTCATTCTCATTTTCTCGCGGAACGCGCAATAGACTCTCGCCGAGCATATAGACCCCCCCGTCATCAAAGCGCCGCTGCAGTGAAACCGATTTGCGCGCGCGCGCGGCTCGTTAAACGGCCGCCCTGCGTACGGAACGGTAAATCGAGCGAGATCGAGATTGACTCGGTATTCGCTCTCTCTCTCGCGAGAGCGCATCATCTTCTCCGAGTGAATCGGCGTGCGTATATAGTGTGTGTGCGTGAGCGGCGATAAAAACCGGCCGCGCTCGTATTAAAAGACGCGGCGAGCGAGAGAGAGAGAGAGCGATGATTTACGATTGTAAGAGAGGGAGGAGGAGGAGGCGCGGAAAGAGAGAATGAAAGAGAGAGAGGGATGAGGGAGCTGGAGGGGGGAGAGGGGGAGAGGATGACGGTATTAAGTAGGGGGAGTGGAAGACGTGTAGGGGGATAAAGTCACGGAGCGGACCGCAGAGGGCTATTATTTCGCGTTTAGGGTAATTTCGGCGGAATTTATTTTGGAATCTTTTATTTTTTTCGTTTTTCTTATGTACTTTGAGAAGAACTTCGCGGTAATTAGCGAGTGCAAGATGGTCTTGCGTAAAGTTTTATGAGACGATGGGCGAGTGCGATGCGGGGAAATTTGCTCGCGGGATTATTTATAACAACGACACTTTTATAGTGATAATATACATAATATGACCGTTTACATACATGGTATTTTTATGAGCCTTCGTTTTGACTCTTTTTCTGACATTTTCAAAAAAACTGTAACCGTGTATAGCGCAACTCCGCTTTTTTTAAATCACGATATCGTTTATAGGGTGCTCACTCTAAATATGAATCTGTGGAATCTCACTCGATGTCGATTATACGTGTACCGAAAAGCTAAATTTCACTGGAATTTTAATTATTTTCCAATACGCGTAACTGGATTAAATATAAAATTCATATTGTGATCTTCCATAGAAATTGGTTTTATTTATTGTAAGTAACAAAGCTTTTTCATTAAAAGTAAATTCAATAAACTCGGATTGCAACAAATCGAATTATATTTACCACTGCGTACACAATATCGTAACAATCAGTTTCCACATGTATATTCGAACCCCTTGAAATCAAATATGAAATCAATTGATATAATTCCATAATACGACTGCGAGCAATAAAAACAAGGAAAAACCTACGGCAACAGTCTGATTCTAGACGACAGATTAGTACAAATCGCGTGACCTCAATATAAGCTCGGTCTGACAAAATCAAGAAAAGCAAAAAGCTCGCGCTAAGCATACACCACCGCCGATTCGTCGAATTCCACGTTGGGGACGACGATCAGAGCGTCGCGAGTATATAAGAGAGTTCATCGGAGTTTATCGCTTGCCAGCGCTTGAATTAAATCCTATATCGCCGCCGTGACATTAATTCTCATTGAAAACAATCGGCCGGCTAGGCGCACGCGGATCGCGGACGAGTAAATATAGTGGCCACGTGTGTAGAGCATATACATACAGGCATATCCACTGAGATGCATCGCGTGCGATGGCTTCCGCATTACAAAGAATCGTCTCGATTGGATTGAGTGCATATACACACACTGCGTCTTGATTTGCGCGATGATTGATTGTTTTGGCGCGGGAGAAAGATGCGCGGCGTCTGATCCTCGTGAATTGAATGAGTCACAGAGAGGATGATGAATCCCATAGTGTGAAAGCGTGAAGATGCTGTTGGAAACGTCCGAAGGGTATACGGACGTATCGGTCTTTTGGTAATCATAACATGTCAATCAGAGATATAAATATATAAATCCATCATGCTATGTGCTTATCAAATTAATTTCAGCTGGATTGATTGAATTATGAACTGAGGGAATGAAAATGATTTTTAAGTGATAGTCCTTTTGCGAATGTATAATCGTTACCCAACAGAGTTATTATTTATTTCCCCATTACAAATATACAAACCGAAAGCTACGGAGATAATTCTATTTCCAAATATAGTTAATGAGATTATCAATTCTGCAATCAGCTCTCGAAGAGGCCGCGTATATATATCTGGCTTTAAATAACCGCGCGTACACGTAAGTTGCAAGCCGATTGTGCCATTAATCAAAGTGATGAATTCATCGGGGCGTAATAGCCGCGGCGGCGTTGAATTACGGATAATAACCGAGCGCATTAGCGTAGATCAATATATAATTCCTCAGACCTTCCATCCTCGAAAGGCCAATTTTCGCGGAAACAAAAGGTTATTGAGTAAGCATATACTGCGAGTATTACGATTGCCCTTTTAAATTGCCCGGCTACGCTCGTACATATATACACACTCTCTCTCTCTCTCTCGGCAAGTGCATCGTAAACGCCGCGATCACCGATATAATAATGAACGCTCAGCCAATCCGGAAATTGGAAAATAAAAGACGATCGGGCACAGTATATATAGGAGAGAGTGACGCAATGAAATCGATTGTGAATGGTCAATGAACTGCACGTTATCGCGGTCTCGACGACGTACGCGTATACGCATTCTGCACGCACCTAGAGTAGCGAACGACCGGTATACGTGTACATAAGCACACACGTGCGCGACGTTATCGCGGAATCGACGTAACACACAGAGCTACGCGCGGGCCAAGACGTAATTTACCCGTCGGTTGTAAAAGTTCAAATGTATTGCGCGGCTGGCAGGAACAATGGGGCTAGCGATACGATATTACGTTTTCCTTCTCGGCATATGCCTAAGGGAATCTATATCGTTAAGGGAAAATCGGCAAGTGCGTTGTCGATGAACCACATCATTTTTCTAAAATTTAATAACAACCTTAATACCACGCGTTAATAAAACATAATCAAGGTTCTCATTCGATAAGAAGCACCGTTACACCCATAAAAAACGCGTACGCTCATAATTAAGAACCGCCGAAAAATACGTACTTCGATAATTAACGATTCTCAATCACATAAATCAAGATCGATCTGCGAACCAATATAAAAGATATTCAAATTTCGGACTCTCTCTCGTGTGAGCTCATTACACATCGCTGCAATTTTTTTTTCTCGTCCCCCCAAAATGAACCGTGCCGTCCCTCGGCGATTGAAAATAATATTCCCTCCGCAGCCTCGCACAGAAACTCATTCATCCTTGTAAAAGCGGCGCATCGCGTGCGCGCGGAGAACACGAGAGAGAGAGAGAGCGAGCTGCAAGCGAAAAGTGAATGAATCAACGCAATGTGGAGCAGGCGTCGCGGGCACTTCCTGCGAGCACAGATAAATCCGCGCTGCGACTCGCTCTCTGCGGCTCGCAAAACAAGTTGCCGAACTCGACCGAAGACGACTTCCGGAAATCGGTATATGATGTGTATATATATATATATATATTAAAGTCACCCGCAGGCGGACGAGGTGGGCGACTTCGACGCCGGTGCCGCGCGATCTTTCTCTCCGCTGCTGTTGCAGTGCGAAATAAGGCCGAGTGTGGATATATCAGCACACGTGTACGCGCGAGTCAGAGTGTGGCGCATCCTTTGACCCTGAAAAAACGATACCCTCATTAGGGATCCACTCTCTTCTCCTAACAATATATACCTATATAGGTACCGCTCGCGGCCTCTCTTGCTTCTTTCCTCGTCTTCCGACTTTCGCAGCCTCACTGTATATACATGTATCTGACCCGTTCATCTTTCCTCCTCGACGTTCCTCTCATTCTTCTTTCTCTTGCTCTTCTTATTCTTCGGGGTCTTCTTCTCCTTCTCTCCGTCCCTCGTGCGCACGCTGGGCCCGAAATTAATCCCGTCGATCGAGGCGTACCTTATACAAAGCGCTTTCATTCTCCTGTTCGGCATTATCGAATCGAGCGTGGCGAAAAAATGAAGGTACCGATAACCGCTCGGCTTTATATATATATACGCATCACAGCCGTGTCTGCGCGCTCGGGTTATTCTCCTTTACACCTATCACACCCTTCTCTCCCTCTTTTTTTCTTTTGCGATGAGATGCGTTACCCGATATACTGCACGCATAAGCACAGACCGCGCGCGAACACATGGTGTTCGAGTCGCGATCGGACAGATCGCTCATCGCGTGTATACGCGCGGGGCCATTCGATACACCAGTCGCTCCTCGTGCGGCTATCTCAATTAAGATAATTAGATTCCATTACGCCTGTGTAAGAGATCGCGGCGAATTAAATAATAATGTGTCTGAAAAGTCGCGGGCCACACCTATATACATCATGGGCGCGCGATGAGTAACAGGTTTATTCTAAGACTCATGGTGTATGTGTGTGTCGGCCGCGATGTGCATTCATATTACTTATTACGTCGGGACGCTTTTGCAATGGGAAGAAAAAAATCCGCGTTTTCATTTTCTCGAAGCTATTGTGTTGGCGTTATATTGGCTTGGGATATTAATAGAGACTTGTCTATTTTTGCTTTCGGTTGGTAATCGATCGTTATGTAATTAATGTTTTTGAAAAATAATATAATTATTGACAGATAGCGGGAAAACGTTTCCACTGTTGTACATTTTACATGAATAATATAACGTGAGAGGGGTATGTAAAATGTGCGACTATCGATTGTTTTCGCGTGCGTACTGTGTTGTGCATAATAATTGTCATCATTAAACGATCTGTAGTTTAACGAGAGAGCTAGCTATATAATTAACAGTAAATGTTTAAATACACGTGATTAGAGTTTGTTTCCATACGCTGCAAGCAAAACTGCTAACAATCTGTAAATATATTTTGCAGTTCAATGAATATACAGTGTCCAACATATTATTTGAGACAAAATTTTTGTTTCCTATTCATTATGTGAATACCATGCGGTGGAAAATAAACAAACTTTGTTGGTTAACATATATGTTAAGTAAACGGAGGCATTTCTACTTGAGATTAACATCGAAATTTAAAATATAATTACATTTTATAAACCACCTATAATATTGTCACATGTTTAAATAGTTATGCTTCTTCGACAATAGCAATTAGGGGTGCACGATATAGCAAGATTAATCTTGATATTGCATTATCTTGCCCCAGTATTCAAGACAATAATCGATACAATATTTATATACTGTTTTCAATACAATATCAAGATTGTGGCGTCAATAATGTAAAGAATCTTGTCTTGTCTTGAAAATAACATTTTCTAATAGGAATAATTTATTGAAATAATAACAGGGATGCAACCCCCTATTGTTAAAGAAATAGAGGAAAATGCGAAAATTATCATGAAAAAGGGGAGAATTTTCATCTCTAACAAAATGTTCTAGTGATAAAGTCTGGCAGGGAGATGGTGCGTCGCCTAACGGCGGTGCACGAACTAGACTTTGGTCGGAGAGCCGGCGGCACGTATATGGCGGAAAAAATCAAATTTCAAATTTGGCATTTATTTATGCTTGTGCCGAAATTTTATTGTTTTTGTATTAAACCTAGTGTATTTGTATATTAAATAACGTTCAATTACATTATTCTTAAAATTCAGTAACATTTGTCACTTTAAAGTTTCTTAAATTTAAGGATATTGTTAGCACTAAATCATGATGCGAGGTCCTCGCAAAAAAGGGAGACTTGCGACAGTGAACATGTCAATTATTTCAAAAACTTACTATTTTACTTCTGTGTGCCTTCCTCTTCTACGTGGATCTCTAATTTTTAAACAATTGACTCGCTATTTGTCGCATGCCTGCGTAACTCCAATATGATCAAGAATTTCAAGACAAGACAATAACCTTTTAATATTGACTGAAAAGGCCAAGAGAAGAGAGACATTTTTAAAAATTTGCAAGAGCGAGACAATAATTACAGAAATATTGTATTGTCTCGCTCTCGTGCAGCCCTAATAGCAATATAATCTCGTAGTTTGACGTTTTTAATTTAACCTTCTGACAGCTGGCATGATGCCATATGGTGTCATTCCATAATCGGCCGACATATACTATTACTTAAGAAACATTTATATGGAAAATTTTGGGAAAGTTACACTTTTTCAGTAGAAAAAATGCCGGCTGTCAGAAGGTTAAAAATTGACAAACAATTCACACCAATCGTTGGTTAACATTTCTACCAGGATAATTATAACTTTATATAGATATCAAAATCAATGATTGATAAATGCGGCCACGTGCCATTACGCTTCCGTTCATTGAAAAAAATCATTGAATCATCACGCATTTCAATTCAATATCGCCACATAAGAGAGCTCTCTTTGTGCCACAGAGCGAAAGAATTCGTGCCGCGAGCAAGATATTTAAATCATTCTGAAAATTTTCGTGTTCCCCCGACGACAACGCGATACGCGTCTCCAGGAATGATCTCATAACTTTAAATCCGCATCAAAAGCCTGAGTTGCCGCACGCGCAAAGCGAATCGCGCTTCGTTCACACACAGCTCCATTATCAGCCTGCGTGGAGCTTTTTTCGACTCAGCGCGCTCTGCAATCTTCATTCGGCCGCCGCGCGGCACGAGCTATCGGGTCGTAAAACGCGAAACGATAAAATCCCGCAACTACGCAACGCTGCTCTTCGTCAATTAAAATCCTCGTTCTTCATTTTTTTGTTATCTAAATTATTATATACGCAGCGTTTCTGTGCATCGCGCGCACATATACATACAGAGCGCCGCGTCTCGAAATACTAGGAATCGCGTCGGCAGAGATGACCGCAAACTCGACGACAGAGTAGAGAAAAATAAGGAAGAACGAGTTCAAGTGCACGAGGCCGACGAAAATATACATACGACGAAAATCCCGCTGACGACAAGTGGAGCATAGAGTCGGAAGATATAGCTTATAGGCAAGAGCATGAGTTCCCGGTTGGTGAATGAAGCGCTTGATCGGCGATAAGGCGAGAACCCTTCGGTACGATCGACGAATATATTCTTCCTCGTCGCCTCGCTGCTCTCCGGAGATTCTGTTTACGAGGCGCGTTGCCGATAAGCGGAGATTTTTCTCTTCTCCGCGCACTCACGCGTCACGCTGTATATACCAGGGTATAGGAGGATACACAAAAAAAACAAGAACGAGAGAGACTCCAAAATTAACTGAACCACCGCGACAAAGTTTATCGCCGCGCGGCGATAACGAAGAGCGGCCGTCCGTTTCGCAGAAGAAATCACCCTGCATATTGTATACATTTATACACAAGATGCGACAGCTGTACGCCCCTTCACCGTCGAAATCAATTTTTCATGCTATTCTTCGGCACATCGAGGCAGAAAATCTCGAAACAACCTCCGCACATATGTTGCCCTACCTTTGAGCAGATTTTAAACGACGCCGCGGAATCCTCGTTTCCTACCGCATATATACGACTCGTCGAAACATTACAGACACACATATATACATGACGCGAGCGTATGAAAGTTATTTAATAAACGCGGATGTGGAATACGGCTTCGCGCTTGCCCGGCTTTATTCGCAGCATGTGAGAGAAGGGCGGGCCGTATTACACGGACAGTTGCCATCGTTATATGGAGACGCGTGGTGGCGTTTATTGCAGAAAAGGAGCTCACACGCGAACGCCCTGTGCTCACGTATATTCTTAAACTTTATTGCGATATAGGCGCGCAGTTTAAATGCGGCGATGAGTGCGCCCGCAGACTTCCGCGGGGCGGCCGCATACACGTGAAAATGTAAATAATGTGCGCGCGGCTATTTTGTGACCTAATTTTTAACGGCCCTATGAAAATATACGGACTTAGAAGCTACGCGCGCGCGTATAAACATACTGTAAAATTTGCACTGCAACTTCGGAATGCGTCTTCGTGGCGATGTCGGGACATGTGTTTGGAGTTGGTTTTCCGTTTGGATTTGAAATAGATTGGCGAGATTTGTTCGTTGCTTGTTTAATTTATCCAAGTGATTGCAGGTTCGGATTTTGTATTTGTTGATCGAAGTAGATGGGTGTATTAGTTTCTTATCTTATGAAAACCATTGAGATACGATGTTGAATTGGAGCTCAAAGTAATGGTAGTAATGTTAACTATAAGTTGGCTATTTTTGAGTTGACTTTATGGCTAAGAAGGCACATTGTTCTTTATTTTCATAATCATATGCACCAATCGGAAATAAATTATGATAGTATTTACATTTAATAAAATGGGTATTTTGGGTAACAGTAAAAGTTTTAGATCAATTATATTACTTTTGTATGATGATTTTGGCTAAAAATGCTTCCATTTATTTAACATATTAGGCATATAAAATATGGTTAATTTTCTACCGGGGTATTTTGGTGGTATTTGTCGGTGTTTTATTGATCAATCCACGCTGCTAATATCATTTTTCGTTTTTATAAAGAGAAACAAAGTCAGGCACGTGCAAAACTCGCTTTATTAATTTCTAGCAAATTCAAAGCATCAAATTGAACACATACGTATCTCTTCAATTTATATTGAAAATTGTGTGCTCTATATAATAAAAATAAAAGCTCCAAAAAAAAACTACTGGATTAATAATTTCATAACCCGACTGAAATACAGCTCTCCTTTCGCTTCGAGCGTGATATTCAGAATTAGTAATCACGTCTATTTTTATTTTTCCATATTTATTTTCGGAGCAGACATTTTTCACCTCAATACAATATACACAATACACTCTAGGCATCAAATTTTATATTTCACACACACAAAAAAGATACAAATCTCCACGCCCAATAAAGAATCTTACACGCCAAATCTCCCACCTATACCAAAATCCATACCAGAAGCTACTACTATCTCTCAGTGCACGCGAACTGATGAAAATCAGCCCTCTCGGAATCACTGCACGCGCCAACACAAACCACATACCACATACACTTACAATCTTTGAATTTCCTGCTCTCACCCAGTCGATCTAGCGCGCGCGGAATCGACATATCGGCGAGACTCTTATTCCCCCGAATTTCTCTTTCTCCTCTCTCGTGTGCTCCCCTTTCGCGCTCCTCTCGCCCCGCCACCTATTAATAGAGTCTGATGTACACACAACGGGCGCGCGGGCGCGGGCGTGTTTTGTAGTTCCGCGCTCTCTTTCCCCCTTTCTCCGACTGCAGGAACCGCTCGCCGTCGTCGTTTTCGTCGTTTATTCTTAGTCCGCCACCGCCTGTATCGGCCGACTATTTTTGAGGGTGTGCTCGCCGCGATTATGCGTTATATATGTGTGTGTGACTTTTTTGTCGCCGCTCCCGAGGGAATACCCGCGGCGACTACTACTACACATCCTCCGTTTTGTCTGTATACATGCGCCCACGAAACATAGGCGCGTAAAAAGCGAGCTAGAGAGAGTTTAGGACCGTTGACGCGTGTAATTCATCGCCCAATTATCGGCCCGATTAGCTCTACGCGTTTATTTTCGGGAGTTGAGAGGAGCTAGTGCACTGTGACGATTCGTTGTGTGTGTGTGTGTGTAGATACATAGTTTCTAGGAAGCTACGAGTAGGGCCTGCATCGAAGTTTCGGGAGTGTAGAATGCGCTTGTGCGCGCGTATAGCGATAATAACCTGTTGCTTATGATTATTTATCGATCCGGTAATTATTGCAACGCGCGCGCGGCCGCGTGTGCGGGAGCAGCGTGGGCGTGAGTTATGGCACGGATAGTTGCCCGGTATACTGCGGCGAGCGGCGCGAAACTTAATTAACGTCTGGATAGGTATATGCACGCGCGATATGATGAACGCGGGAGTTACTGCAAATTAACGGGTATATTCGTAATACATATATAGGGAAAAATTGCGCGAAAGTTTATATCGTGTACGCGGAAACGAAAATCTAGCCGATAAAATCATCTTTGATAAGCGAAATAAGTGTATTACATCCTTTTTTGTATAGTGCACGAGCGAGGTCTAGTATATAGAGCGATAAAGAAAACGTGTCAGAGAGGAAAAATTTTCCACCATAGGAGATACAATAATAGACCGCCGCACCGCAAGACTAGATCTAATTCGACGTAGTTGTTTTTTTAATCATTATATTTACGTCAATTTTTCGTAACTCCATCATATGTCTGTCCCACATTTATAATAATCGAAACAACACTCATCCAGCCGGCGTAACGACTATTTTTGTCCCGCGACCGCATTAAGCTCGACTTTACGCGAAAGCTCATGGGGGAGAGAGAGAGGACATAAAAAGCGGCGAGCACGAGCGAGAGAGAATTCTCAACTTTTATGCGACCCGCCGCCATTCGACGGGAATCCAATTATCTCTGCGCGCACGAAGACGACGGGCTTCTCGCGCAACGACAATATTTTTCTACTCTCGATTGTATTTTCTCAGAAAGCTTATCAACGTGCGAGCGCGCGAAAAAAAGCCCGCGAGGAAAAAACAGTTGGCCTCTTATGAGGGATCTGACAGTTTATTCTTCGTGCTGCGAGAAGGAAATCGGTGATATGACATCTTCCGGTTTCGACAGATTACCAGAGGGTATAGATTAGAAGCAGGAGGTGGAAAGTCCGAATCTATACTTGGTATATAGGCAGCTCGATTGTATGTGTGATTGCTGCGGAAGCTTTGTAATAATTTAGAAAATTGAATGTGCATTTTTAATGTAATATATATATAGTTGTTGTTGATAAGCTCAGGCTATCCACTGTAATAAATAAAGTGTATTGTTGATGGATGTTCTAAGTATTCGTAAACAAAGAATTTATTTTACTTTTTTTTAAATGGACGATAGTGTTACCGATGATAAATGCGTATTTTTAACTTTTACATGAAACTATCTACCCATTTTAAGAAATATATCGTATACTTGATTATATAGCGAAAATAAGAATATAAAAATGCGCTCTTTGTCCGCCAAAGAAGTTATATTTATATGCATTTACTGAAATAAATCTACTTGGAATAAATATATAATTAATAAAAAGTATAGTGTTTGTGGAAGTAATATAGCAATACACATAATTGATGAAACTATTACTTCACGAATATGCTTAGAAATCTAATATTGAGACCTTGTACTTACAAGATAAACTAGAATCTGTATAGTATAAATAATAATGACACAAATGATAGTAACGTTTGGTAAATTAAGCAACAACATTTCTACGAATTCGCTTTCCGACGGAGTAAAAATTTATCTTGGCATAAATTATTGGATCCCATAAAAAAATAATCAAGCTCTTATCGTGCAACGATAAACTTTAAAACAGAGGAATAAATTCGTATGACATCAGTATACAACATATAGATTTTCCAACTAACTTGAAGTTCCATCGTTTATCGTGACAATTTATAAGCTATGATGCAAGCAACGAGCTACTTTCGTACCGCGCGCATAAAAAAACCCTTTGTTTAGCAAACTCCACATGATTTATGACCACCAATGACTCAAGCAGTTTTATGCAAAACGCGCGCATCTCGCTCGTAAAGCGTTGTATAAAAATTGCCTCGCGCGGTCGTGCCGTCGACGCGTGCAGCTCGCCCGTTTTTTCTAAAGACACGAGAAATTTGCTAGGATCGCATCTCAATAAACGGCCATTTTTATGATTCTTTCTTCTTCTTCTTCGTTCGAAAAACTTGCGTAGAGTCACGACCCTGAATGGAGTGCGTGTGCGGCTCGTCGTCGATACTAATATTATTGCCGCGTGCTTTTTTCGTGCCGAGACGATAAACCTCACGAGCTCGATGTATGTGTAATATCAACAGGGGCGGATTTAAAGCGTACGGTAAGCAAACTTCGGCTTGAGATACCGTATTCTTGAATCTCAGATTGCTGTCCCACACGCGTGCTTTACAATTCTTGTATACAGAATATCACATGAACTACCGCGACGAAAATTCTTTAATTTTGCATGCAATAAAAATGTTTTAACAAAAAGAAAAAAAAACGCGATAAATTTAAAAGAGCTCGTAATGCTTCGGATGAATGTATGGCTTTAAGATTCGCGAGATAGTATATAATATAGGAATGCAGAGAGTAAAATGAGTTAGACGCTATAATTTACTTCCCCCAAGTACTGCCACTTCACGCTAACAGGCACAACTTAGATCTTCATCTAATGTAGGAAGCTAATTTTCATTACCCCACTAAGAGGCTCTCCATTGAGAAACACTGAAAACGGTTTAATGTTTTCATTAGAATTTCAAAGAGCACCTTTTTGATATTTCACACGTCGAAATTGCTAGTATGAGATATCTGGATGCTGTAATTTCTGAAATATTGCTGATAATTATATCACTTATACCAAGTGTTCTGCATCTTATACATTCTTTATTTTATACGGGCGATGATTCGTATTAGAATTCGCAGAATAAATACTAACGATATTATACTGACTTCGATCCTCTTTAATTATATTAGATGGTGCCATTCAATCAATGAATATTATTTAATTTTCCACTCGAACCAACCCTCAGTTTCATCAATTATCTGATTTATGATATTCTCCAATTCAAACTATAGTAAAGAATAACGAAGAGCTTAGTTAAAAACATCGATACTAGAATATTTGATACGATTGAATAAAAATATACAAAACATTCAGCAATTATTATCAATTTATTTTACAAAAAAGCAAACCAAATAAACCAACGAAATTTCTCATATACAGCAGCTTGCAAAAGAAATAATTCTCGATAACGAAGCATCATTAACAAACCCCCGTCGCGCATTTACCTTATACCAACAACACGATGAGAAGAGTGAACAAAAAAAAACGAATCGCCGACGCCAATGTGGAGCGCGCGCGCTACTCACGGCGTCTTCAAGGGACACACAGACGCAATCGCTTACGAAAGAGGCTGCGTAACCCCGATACCGTATTATCGCCGCTGGATGAGGCAGCTCAGCCCCTCTTACTCCCTCTCTCTCCACTTTGCCATCATCTCTCTCACACTTACATACACACCGGCAAAGTTCAACTGGTCGGATTTGACACTTGACATTTCTCGAGAGCGAGGCGGCAGCACTCCTCTCACCCGCGCAAACTTTTTATACTTACTTACAGCTCCAGCGACAGATGAAAGCGCGCGAAGGGAGAGAAGCATTCCTCGCGTTATTTAAAGAAGGATTCTCTGCGCTTAAGATGTTGTTGCTTTCTCTTTCTCTTTCTCTGTCGCGTGCGTGCGTGAGAGTTGACGACGTGCCGCGCTCTCTTTTAAATCGTTCTCCATCGATGCACTTCGTTGTGATGAATGTCTGAAAGCACGCTGCATATTTTTAGCGCCCGATAGATACTTTTTGTTCGCCGGACCGAGAGAGAGAGAGGCGTGAATCTTGTTTCGTGAGTTATTCTCATAATAGTCGTTGCTGCGTATATATACATAACGTGAAATGCCGAATGTCAAGATAAAGAGAGGGGGTACACAGTGGTAATGCAACTGCGAATACAGGAATCGAAAGATCGGCACCCTACTTTTTCTTAAATTAATGCTCGTATTTATTTTGAAAGGTACGCTGTCGAAATTAACGATACCCGTATAATCTGATTATATGTATAATGTATACAATTTACATGTCAACTCGTAATTATTTCGCAAAAGTATATAAAGATTGAGGTTTAAAATATTTACCGCAATTAAAGCCGCGATGACGCATTTACAACGCGCGAAATCTATTACACTTTTACGGGGATTTATTTAGCTGTATATATATATTTCTCTCGATCGAAGCTCGACCACAGGCTCGAAAAAAAACGGCGAGAGGAAATTTAAAAAATATAAGAAAAAAAAAAGAACGTCGTGCCACATCGGCGGTCGGTTCTGCGAAAAATAAAAATGCCCCACGAGAGAAAGAGCGAAGGTGTTAAAGCGTCGAAACGATCGCCTCTAATTATAGAGGTTCGTTAGAACAACATAATAGCGTTGTATACGAAGAGCGCCTATAGCCACGGGTCGAAAGTGCGCGCGCGTTAAAAAGCTTTATTACTCCTGCGCGCTCAACAGTCAGCGCGCGGCTCGCGCATAGTGAAAAGCCGTAATTCTCCAGATAAATCGGGAGATTACAGAGGAGAGCCTCTCTCTGGTCGCGTGCACGCGCGGACACCTTGTATATAAGCGCTGAAAATAGCGCCGCGCGACGACACCCGAGACACGTCAGCGGCCGATTAGAATTGGATTGAGCGCTCTCTTTCGTGGAGAGTATAGGCCGTTTTTATGGGCCGTCGCTCGCTATTCATTTTCTCGAGTGAGAGTGTATGAGGTGTATTATAGAAGGAAGCGACTTGTCGCACGCCGCGGCTTATATACGCGCGGGAGATATTCGTGCGATGAAGAGTGATTATGGGAGGTGAGAGGTAGGAGAGAGAGAGTATGAAGGCGCGTGATAAATTGCGTTTTTATCGGAACTAAACGATGCCTGGAAATAGCTTTCCCCGAGTAGATTCGTGAACGATGGAGGGTGCGAGAGGTGCTACTGGTGAATCTCGGAGGCACCGAGACTCTTTGAACGTTACTTACGATCTTCTGATGTAATTTATTGGAGTTTAATTTTTTTTTTTAGCTTGATTAGTTGTTTTAGTTCTAAAGCTGACGTTTTTGGAAGAATTTAAATTGATATATAAAGGTAACTGTAAACCAATTTAAGTAAAATTAGAATAGTGATCAATATTTCTTTCGACAGTTTTGATTACTCGATAATACAGTGGATATTCTTGCACGGCAGTCTACCTTTGCAATTAAATTACCCACAAGCTATTGATTTGCCTACATCGGTATTGACTCCTCACTAAACCAGATAAATCGATGTTTAATTTTAGGTAGTCGCCATAGCGACATAACCAGATTTCTATTAATAATTACATCATTCTGACGGATGAACTGATTCCTTCGGTGAAACCTGAATTGCTTTTAAATTAAAACATCTGTAATTTCGTTCTACCACATGTTATTCATAAGCACCGACCATAGAACCCCAAAATACATCGTAGCAATCAAACTAAAATTTATAAATAAACATCATCACAATACATAGCCTTCCTCGACTTAACCACCTTTAAACGTCACGGAAACACCGCTCTTGGGTCCGCGTGGAAATACATCCCGTACAGCAACGGAAAAGAAAAAGGAATCACCCAATTTACATGGGTGATTTAAAGTAGGTGCGCTGTCGCGAGCTCTCACACACACGCAGGCGCGCACGTGCGGAAAAGAAGACGCGCGCTAGCTCGCTGGCGCAGACGAAAACAAATCTTATTCGGCCGTAAAAAAAGAGACTCGTCGAGAAGAGCCGGAGGAAAAAAGCTATATAATACTCTCGCAGCAGCAGCAGCAACGGCGGCAGCGGCTGTACCAACGAAACGGGGACGCGAGAGCGCACGTAGGACGAGCTTTATGGAGGTCGCGCGCTCGGCAGCTCGCGTATGCAGCTCTCGCGCGCCTTAATCCACTGTGTATATGTGTTGTATGACTCGCAAGTGCAAAGGAGCAGCGTATGCATCGTATAACACCTACTACGAGCCGGCGCGAGAGCTCGCCCACGGGTTTGCACTTGCAAGAGAGAGAGAGAGAGAGTCGAGGTCACGCCGATTAATCAATGTCGCTCGTCGCAAGCGCGCGGACGCGAGGTATTCGATTGACGAGAGATGCGCGACAGCGCAGATAGTCAAAGTGTTTCCCATTGTTTTCCGGCGCTTCGTAAAACAAAAAACGCCCGTTGGGCTTTTCGAAGTTTCCTGTTTTCATGCGGATGTGCGATGTATGTACATACATAGCGGTGTGTAGGTCCCCCGGGGTTCCATCTTCCGCGAGAGCGCCGATTGGAACTAGGCCTTTACGATAAAGATGTTTAAATAAAACTAGTGCAGGAAATATATGATAAATTAGATAATTAAATGTGACAGAGCGCACGCGTGCGCTGTATCTGATGAAGCGTGAGTGTGTTGGTTTTGAACAAAGAAAAATTGTGTGAATGAATTGAGCGAGCTTTCGAGCGTATCATTATGTAATCGCCGCGCTCCATGTTGCCAATGGCTGTTCTTCGGCATACAGAATGCTTTATAATCGCAGGATATTAAAGTCGCGTGAAACCTTGTAATACGAAAATAATTTTTCTATGCGATAAGAGAATAGAGATGAAAAGAATTAGTATTTACGAATCGCTGTATGCAATTTATTTTTAAAAGCGCCTTTCTTTGCAAACTTGTATATCTCTACGATAAATTAATTTTGACTAGTCCGTGCAGAAATACGAGCTACGCTAGATAACCATTCAGTTGACCATGTTGCAGCTCAGATATGTAACCTACTGCTGACACAGTACCCGCGCATAACGATCTAATTTCAGAAATCATAACATAAAATTAGCCTTAAAATTGGAAATGATGTAAGATTGAATATATCAAGAGCGCGCGCGCGTAATAATTTCGGTATCGCCGCGCGGTCAGCGAAGTATACCGTACAAAGTGCGAAAAATTCACGAGTTCATCGTGTATCTGTGCACTTCAACGATAAACTCCTATATATGCATGAGCGCGCGTATCAATTTCTCCAAACAGTGTTATGCCAATGCCGCGCGTACGAGTGCCTCATCACTTATACGGTATCAGCGTTGAGTATATGCTACTATCAAAGCTTTTTCGAGTGTGATGTCCACTCGCGAGCGCCATTCGAACGCGAGCTTATATACGACCACTTTGCATTGTGAACGCGCCTCTCTCGCTTATTAACCCTGATTATATTATGTGTAAATTCTTGCTGAATTCGGTGAGCGAGTCATCGATTGTTAAAGGGCTTGCGCGGGTTAACGAAGTGTCTTCGTTACATCATATATCGGGCGCGCGGTTGTGGAGAGGTCCGCGGGCGCGAATGCTGTCTCTCTCGGTTGCACAATTTGCTCGTTATGAAATCGTGTATCATCCCGAGTGACCTCTATATAAAATTTACCATACGTAAAAATAACCGAATCGATAAAATTCGACCAGATCGGGCAAGGTATAAACAGTCTCGGGCTCGTGTTGGTTAATGCAGAAAGCTCGTGGCGATTGTTTTATGGACAATTTATTATATTATATACCTTGCGAAATTAAAAAACCAAATGTTCCACATGCGATTTTAAATCCAACAAATTAATTATATCTGTAAATTCTGTGCAGTCATATATTTTTATGATTAAATATCATATTATTTTTCGCGTTAAATCTGATTCGAATGAGGACAAAATCAATAAAAAATTTATATGACTTTAATAAAGACATAATAATGAAATCCATTCTTGTCATATATTTATTTGACGGTAGAGACATAAATTACTTATCTCAAAATCACATAAAGCCAAGAAAATCACGCTCAAAGTTTCTCTCAATGAATGGAAAAATATTACACCCCACGGTGGTAGATCAACGATCTTTCTACACGCAGCTCATGCTAATCGAGCGTTCGACCCCGCATCGAGTACAGATAAGGATATCGCACAGTGCCGCGTCTCTTATCCTTGTCGCTTTCAATGCATAATTTCTCGAGCACGTGGAATGAATCGTTAAGTAATGTTCTTAGACGCTGGTTTGTGAATCACGCTACCCCTTTAAACGACTCGCGAGCAAAAAATAAAAGCCAGTCGTTTAAACAACAATAGAATCATTGTGAAAAATGTGTCTTTCTTGCGTCAGATGTTTTTTTATCGCTTATAGTTTATATGATTGAGACTATTTATGAATTAATAGGGTATAATATGATGGATAGGAACTTTTTGTACTTATATAACTATATTATACACGTAGATTCGTTATCAAAGGTCTTACGTTGATTCGGGCACGTATAGTTAGATTATCGAAGTAGGTTTCAGAGAGCAAAAAATGCCCTTGTTTAGTAGCTCGTATAGAAGTAGTTGATAAAGCTAAAGGTCACTCGACAATGTATACGAAAATATTGAAGTTTGTCACTTCAGTCTTGCTTTGTAAAATAACACAAATAACTTGCACAATATCAATCATCGCTATTTCAAGCACAATCGCTAAAACGCAGTACATACCTCCCGATCGTTATTATTTGAGAATATCAAAGACTGAGAATAGACTTCGAAAGTCTCGTGTGCACGGCCAAATGTAATTCATAAAGATTTTCTATTTCCACTTTGGGATCACAGGAAAAGGTTACGCAAATAGAAGTTCTCGGAAAATCGTAAAAGTGCACACAATAGCATATTAACGAACGTCGAAACGACAGGGGGTCAAAACTCCCGTAAAGCTTTAAATATTTAGAATTGCAGGACTATTTTAGCCGCATTAATAGAACTAGGTATAGCTGACCAGATGCAAGCTCGTTTTAATACCCGAAACCGTCATTCAAATCCATTCCGCTTCGATAATGGGATATGAATTTTCCACGCTTGTAAAGTAAAGCCTTATTTTATTGCCAATTTCCTCGTTTGAATTGTGTAGTAGAACATATTCGAACGATACTAAGTCGAGTAATAGTTTTTATTGACATGCAGACATTGACAAATAATTGACACCATTTTGATTCTTCTTTAATGAGCAAAATGTCCAATATGGCATGTGCATGATGAAACCCATGTCTGGGGTGGATGATTTCATCGAGACTTTCTTTTTCGGTCCAAATGTGCCTGGCGTGCTCCGAATTCATCAATCTTCTGGCGGCTGCATTAAAATACATTACTAAATTTCAAATTTATCATTTTATCGCAGTGAACCAAAATCAGTTCATTTTAAACTGAATAATAAATAAGTAACAGAAAATATTTCGAAATAACAATCCAAGTATTTATTAAACGAATGATAAAACATTCCGTATTCCCACACACGAACCCATCAAAAACCTCGAAGACATATGGACGAAACGTTTGAAATGAAACACAGCTTCTCTGAAAAACGATCAACAAGTAGAGCTATTATTTGTCCAAAACTATTATAGCACTCGTAAAAAGCTCTCTTTCGTGTATTATATCCACTATCCCATAATCTCAACAGACGCATAACTCCCCTTTACAGGCATCATCCTTTTTTCGCGAATCGCGCGCCCTCGTTCGTATACTAATAACCGGCAACGCGCGCGCCGTATTTGAATATAGCCGGGGTTAGGCCGTAAAGCCGGTCGTTCGGCCTCGAGACTGGCGCCGGCGACGCGTACAACATACAGCTATACAGCCCGCATCACGCGGCGGAAGCGCGCGAAACGCGTGACGACGACGACGAAAAGTAATTGCGACACTGCGCCGCATATGAAAATATCGTCATTATCAATTATCAAGCGCCTCGTACAATGTATCTTCTGCGCGTCTCGCGGCATCTTACGGGTGGTCTATATTTGCGGATATTCGATAGTGCTAGACACACACATATAGTGTATAGCGCAGTATAGTAGTCTCGTTTTACGTTGAACTGCTTTTTCATTCGGCCTGATGAGAAGTGATGCGCGTGAAGCCGGGGATCAGCATCAGTACGAACAGAAAAGGGCACGCGCGAACGAGATAAGGCGATGTGTGGCGCAGGAAATAATTCACGGTTACTCGCTGTTATGAATAATAATAAGTATTTCGTAACGGGTTCGTATGTACGCTGTATATACATATACAGAGGTGATTATGGCGATGCTCGACTGAAAGCTCCTCGTGAGCGGCTTGTTATCCGACTTTTGCAACACCTGCCCTTCAATTTTTTTTTCTCGCTCGCCTTATATCGCTCCACTTTTAAGACACTGATACGCGGAGCTGACATAGAAAAAGTTATAATCAGCGTTTAAAAAGGCCCGGGCCATTAAAGAATCTGTTATTCTTTCATAAAGTTTTACTTATAAGGAGCTTAAAACTTTACATTATTTTCATGATGAAAAAGTACATTCTTCACATAATCTTTTGAAAACAAAGTTTTCCCCCTAAAGCACAAAAAGCTAATTTAACAATTTAATTTCGCCAAATTAATTTTTCATCCGCACCCGCATAACTTTAACGCTTCCCCAAAAACTCAACGTTGTAAACTTCGTAAACCCACTCTTCCCTCACGAACCGACGCAATAACAAACTGACAATATAAATTTCCCAGAAATGAACTAACAAAATAAATCCCACGACGCTCGCTCGTGCCTCGGCGTGCTCTGGAATTCGGAAGTTTCCTCAATGAAAGACAAGGAGGCAAAGCAAGCCCCCTTCCTCTCTCTCTATAAGCCAAAGGAAAACACGCCGTAAAGCACGCGGCAGCTTCCACTCACAAGCTGCGCGAGCTGCACGTGTATGTGGGTTTCCCTCGAAAATACCAGTCTATTTCGAATTCTCAAACACAAGACTTCAAAAAGCCGCCGATAAAATTTCGCAATCTCGCTCTCTCCGCCCTCGCGTTGTCGAACTGCATCGGCCTCTCTCATTCTTTCGCGTACATCACGTTCGGCCGCGAGACGTTAAATTTAACCAGAGAAAAACAGCACTCCACGAGGAATTATATTATACTCTGCAAAGAGCGAATTATGTCACTGCAGTCGCCCGCGCGTTCGAGGTCGCGAAGGATATTACGTCAGCGTACGCGCGCACGCGAAATATGCGTAAAATCGTAAATGTCCCGTTTACGGCTCGTCGCGGTGGGACGATCTGTTCTCTTGTATAGTATATAAGGCATAGGTACAGGGCCGCCAACGACGAGGAGGAGATGTTGCGAGGACGAAGGGATCGGCATCTCTGTCTCACCCTTTTTTGTCCTCTTTATCTTCCTCCCCGCGTCCCGTCTGCCTCCTGACTCGCGCGCGCTCGCAGTCGTTTCTCCTCTTCATTGGGCGGCTTTTGGCCTTTTTTCCCTCAGAGAGCGCGCGCGCCTTGGGAACGGCTCGCTTTCTCGGAAGTTTGTATATGTGCCTCGCCGGACGACTCCAAGTCCAAGGCGAGCTCCGCACGCGCAGATGGCGAGGATATGTGTGTCCGTGTGAGCGCACGGCAGCTTATATTTTTTTTGCCGCCCGCGCGGTGAGCTACTACTGTGCGCGCTCTTGCCTCGTCTCTAAACAAATGCGCCTCCTTCGTACGTGCGTTTATGCCGGAGAGTGCGAGTTGAAACGGGGGAGGAACACGGAATAAAGAGAGGGCGGCGCGCGATATTTATGTTTTCAGTCGTTCATCTCCCTCGTCGAGTGTTGTAGGTATTATTTTTTCTCAAGAGGGCGAGCTCCAGTAGATTTGGGTGTATTGAAATTCACTGGCACATATCCATTGATTACTTTGCATACACTGAGTTGTTGGACTTTTGTTTTTATGTAGAGCAGGTTGTGCGGCTGAAATATTCCATTTTATTTTTCTAACTTGGTAATATACTGCGAAGTTTACAATTTTTTTTTTGAAGTTTTTATGAAACGTTTAGTCGCTCATGTTACACAAATATTTAATTTTGTGCTTGGGAGATTTTAATATCGTACTTTAAGATTTCTGTGAAACCTAGACCGCACGAATTTTAAATGTTTAGACTTTGATGTGGCTACGAGGCTCCGGAAAAACGACGAAAATAGCATGTAGATTAAACTTTTAAGATTTACAAAACTTCTGGAGCGGTATTTCACAACTTTCTCGTGATTGCGCTATTAGAAGCGGAATTTATTAATCAATCATTTTTCAGATAAATCCCGACAATCTAAGCCCGAATGAGAAATGCTTTATTTAGCCCCGATCTAGATACAGCGATTGAAAACTCTTAAAAATTTTGAAATGTTTCAGTATTACTCCTTATTTTCTTGAGTATATTATAATAAAAGCTTTTTATCTACGCTCAACGACACGAATATGCAAATCAAGCGCATGCATTTACATTTCAAACAAACTATTTATTTTTACATAGTTTGTTGCTTCCGTGTGACATATAAGCTTTAACGTTTGGCAAATCGCCAGGCATCTGAGGTTGTTGTACCCATTAGCGCTATAACTATAAAGTTTCATTCACGACATTCCTAATAGAAACCGATCCCGTTCTCTATTAAAGGTGCAGTCATAATTTCTAAACTTAACAATATACGATTCAATCACATAATGCTTCCTAGAGGGAAAGTAACGACCTTTCGCGCATGCCCGTTTCCTTTATTTATAAAGGCCGATTAAAAGGACCGATAAAATTTTCAATTATAAATAAAACGAAATTAAGTGTCGCAGAAAATATTACAGTTATATAGCACGAAGCGACATTATCTTATAGCTAGCTTCTCCAAGTAGAAAGGACAATTGTGTATGAAAATGACAATCGCATTTTTAATTTTGCATAAATTTTTTAATGTTCAAGGGCCTTAGAATAAAGTGAAAATATCTCAATATTCATGCAACGAGATTCTCAGAAACAGTATAATTATCATAGAACATTGACTAATAAGATTGTTTGACATGCATTCCAATTTGAATACTGCTAAGGCAAGCGTTAGATAAACATTTGCTCGTTAATATCCTTCTCCTAGATTCTTAGTTATAGTATTAATTTAGCGTTAGTAAAAAGTATTATTTAAAGCATTTTTTAACTTATTACGAAATTTTTAAATTGTTACATATAAAAAACCGATGATACAATAATATAATGTGAATCTTATTCTAAAACAGAAGACTAATGAAAATGAAATGTACATAATGAGAAGAATCATTAACTATTTTTAATTGAATCTGCATACAAGTATTTTTAAGCATTTAAACAAGTACATCCAGTCTATACTATTTACAAAGAGTAAACTGTTTTTACACGCTACTATTTTGCATTATTTATTGTGTTCGCTCTATATGTAACAATCATTACAACTGATTGTATCCCGATATCGTAAATCTTATTATAGAAAACACGTTAAAAATAATTTTATGATGTCTCCCATTCCAAACATCTGAACAAATCAGATAAATGACATAATAAAGTCATTTATTTCTTTAATACTTTCCTCAAAAAATATTCAGCGCAAATGGTGTGAAAAAAACATAAAAATTTACCGTTCGAACATAACATGGCTTTCAATAAGAGAAAGATCATTATTAAGACCACTGGAAGGTGATAAAAAAGACTTAAAAAGTCCATATTTTATTTCTTACACGTGAAACCACTATCGTCCAAAACAATCAATGTATACGTCTTTACAGTTAAAACATTTACCCGAGTCAATTATATTTATCAAATTACACGTGTAAGCCGAACAAACGACTTTCCCGCATAATACACGTACAATATACATATATACTTATGCCGCATCGTTCATCACGCAAACCTTTTTTCTCTGCTTACAGTCATGCAGCGACTACAAATGCGACTGCAGAGGCATAAAAGGAGACTGCGGGTTCCCCGGCATCACAGGCGTGAGCGGCCCGGAGGGTGAGCCTGGTGACACTGGGCCCGACGGGCCTGAGGGACCCAAAGGAGAAAAGGGACAGTCCGGCGAGATCGGTCTCACTGGCGAGAAAGGTTATCGGGTAAGTTACATATTGACGTTTACGCATACTCATATACATGTATATATGTTCTCGCAGGCGAGAACCCTTTGACCTCATTCCGCGCTGCGCGCGCTGCGAAAATAATTTACTGTCCGCGCGCCGTCTGGCGCTGGGGATCGAATTACCGTCCTCGTAAATGAACGAATCGATTTTTCCGAGCTCGCGAGCGCCCGCTCTAGCGCAATTTCAAATTGAAATTCGAATAATGCATTTCGATTAAAATTAAAGTCGCGCGAGTGCAGGCTGGTGCATTTTTTATACGATGGGTAAATCTCTGGACGGCGTATATTTTTAGAGTGAAAAGAAAAATGTTTTATCGCGTGTGTAAGCGGCTCGAATAACACGGTTGAATAGTGCGCGTGAGGTGTGCAGGGATTTGATTAAATTGTGGGATGTGACGAAATCGATTAGTCACCGTTTTATTATTGAAGAGTACATGTAAAAAGCATCAGTAAGGTTTAATTTATTTTAAAAAATCTTCACTTTATTTTGAATTTTGAATTTTTAAAAACCGGTCTGTCCCCATTTATCGTTCCGTCCGTCCTGTATAAGATTTTACTTCTTTAATTCTCACATTGTACTCTTAGTCCATTAATTTTAAATTACCATTCTACCTGTCAATTTACTAATTCATACCAACGATAAATAATTTTAAAATGTATATATAACACAAACCTCGATAATCGATAACAGTACATGCATTTACGATTACAGCTTCCATTTGACCCCAAGAGCTTCTTTACCCCCCCTGCGCTTTTTTTTCGCTCAATCTTCGCATCTTTTAACGTTTTTACCATATTATTCACCGAAGCCACATAAAGCATCAGATTTAAATCTCCAGCAACGCGCTCGCTCGCACAAATTACCGCACAGCTCTCCGGAAATGTTTAAAATATTTTTATCGCGTTTACAAGCGCGGCTGTGCACGAGACTAAAAAAGCACACACACATACATCAGCGCGACGCGAGCTCGCAGTTAAACTTTTTGCACTTTTGCATGTGTGTGAGCGCATGACATCGCGCTGGAATTCGGCGCGGCGCACGAGCCGAAAAAGAAATCTTCGCCGCGCGCACGCGAGCAGCACTACCGGAATACACATCATGTGTACAGAACCACATAGATATACACATACAGATGTGGCACGGGCCGCACGCTCTAATTGCATTTGTGCAGGCGTGGAAAAAAGAAGCGAAATTGCTCGCACGTGCGGCCGGCGAAATGCAGCGTGCAGAGCGACGTGTCTAAATGATGCAGCGGAGGACGGGAAGGGATGAGTGATCATCGTCAGGCTGCTGTGTGCAGCGCGGAGCGCGGATAGATGATGATTCCTAAAATAATCGCGCTAGCGATGACGAATAGCGCGACTGTTTAACAAATTGGGTTGAGAGTGTGGAATTGTCATTGGCGAGGTGTGGGCGGACATGTCCTTAGGAGAACCAGCGTAGGTGTATAAGCAGCGCTGGATATATAGGAAAAGTTCAGGGGGGACGCGTGCGAAAATATAATTGAGGAGGCGCGCGCTCGGAAAATGACTCGCGACGCGCGCGGCCTTGATGAATATGTTAGTTCGATAATTAAAGATGATTTACGGGCGAACTCCGAGGTGCTCGTTTTCAATTACTTCTAATGAATTAATAGTGCGATACTTTCCTTTGTTTTATGTTGTTCTATTATTGTGTTTGAAGCTGTTGTGAAAATTGGATTTTATAATTATGATTGGTTTATAGCTATGTTAAATTTCATTAATTATATTCAAAACAATACTTTCATTCAATTTTGTTATTCTTTGTTATTCCGCGTATTTTCGAACTCGTTGAAAAAAAATAATTTACATTCGAGCAAGTTGTCATTTTTAATAGGTCGGTTAGTAGTATATTTCAGCGTATTCGAAATCCAGCGGAGAAAAATAGACGTAATTAATAGCCCTCCCTTCGTGTCGAAATAAGTTCACAAAATAGATTTCCAAACAGTGGAAAGTATAGTGAACTGACGTTTTATACAAGCTGAATTTATGTTTCCTGCTGAAAAAATAAATAGTACGTTATTAATTTTGCTCAGAGGTTTGTGATTTTTTTATTATTAATTTCGTACAAGCGTGTTTAAAAATGTTGGTTCATATTATATTTATTTTGAATTTCAATAATCAATTGTAAAAAAACTCTAATTGAATAAATAATAAATGATTTTAGAAGTAAAATGTAATGGAATTGTACGTATAATTTTCTTTGGAATGAAAATTAATATAATATTTACCAAAAATCTTTTTATAATCATTTTTTCTATCGCTATATAATTTGGAGGTTTAATATATATTGTGAGAATATAAACATTTTTTATCGTGCCACTTCATCTAATAACAATAGTTTCATTTTAATTTTGAATAACGTTAAATAACACGAAACATTTTGTTAAACTGCATAAAAGATATTCTGTATATTCTTATTAAATGCAATTAACGCACATAAAAGCATCATAAAAATAATTAGGTGTGAACATTATTCCGCTGTCGTAATGAACATCACTCAGTATATTGTTGTAAAAATGTTAACCACTTTAAAGTCGACAGTCCTATTAAAACCATCATTTTGACGCATTCATAAAATACTGTTTTATTAAAGTTGCATTTCACCATAAAGAACTTTATAACAAAATAACTTTTTTACAATTCCATCCAAGTACTTTGTAAAAGTGCAGCGCTCCAACTTTTTCCAATCGAATAAAAATCCACATTTTATTCATAATTCTCGTCCAATATTCCAGCAAGCTCTTTTTATACAGAAAGTTCCTTTCCACGATTTACACTGGATTTCAGAAATACATTTTCAGCCCTCGGATATTAAAGATTCGCGCTCGCGCGCATGTCTTCGTCGCACAGCTCTACATAAAATTGCATTCGCTTCGCTCGAATCTTATTCCTTACACCTCACCTCAATCCGTTATAATCACAACTTTTACGACGCTACAATACCCCTTATAAATACGACTATATAAATTACAAAGATACGCGCTTACCCGTGCGGCATCGCGTGCGACCACCGAAAACCTAATTACAATTAATACCCTTGGACCCCCCACTCGCTAAAAAGAAATCGCTCGTTTTTGCATCATCGTCCACATATGTACCGAATATCCTGGGCAAATCGTCCGCCTCGTTCTCGCGGACTCTCTTAATTAATCCTCATCAGTTTGCGCGGAAGGCAAACAAGTTTACGACCGTCTCCGCCGCCGCTTCGCGCAGAACCTATATAACAGCTGCTGCGGCGCGCATCTCGCAGAAAGGGAAGCTGACGTCACGGTCCTTTTCGCGCTGGCTCTCTCGCGACGACGACTGCTGCTGTGCTGCAGACACCGCGCGAATAAATGCACATCGCAGGCACAGTCGGCAGGGAATTATACACGCGCGGCGAACAGACGCTTGTGCAAGCCGCGAAATTGCCCTACAGAGGAGAGATAGACAGTAGAAAGAGAGAGCGATGGAGGGGAAGTAGAAGTATTATATGGCACCGTTCCGGAACGCGTGCGTGCAGCGCAGCGCGAGAGGAGGCAAGACTTAACAATTTATCGTGGGCGGTTAATGATAAATTGCGCTATCCAGCTCGCGCAGTTGGCATTGATCCCTATCTACGTAACAATTACCCAGATATGTGATGGGCTGACCACGTGTTGTCCCTCTCTCTATCTCTCTCACTCTGTCTCTCTACTCCTCTGCGTGCAGCCGCCAGACGCGCGCGCAAGGGAAGAGCCTCTTTGCAGTCAAGTGCACCTCATGATACAAGCACTTAGCGCTCGCTCTCTCGCACATATACACGTGCCTGAATGCATATTATACGTATGTATGTATGTATATATGCGCGAACTGATTATACAGCCAAGGAAAGCTTTCAGCTGCAGGTTTAGGACGCGTCAAGGAATATTGAATGGTCCGTATAATAACTCACTGATTGAAAAGGATTTGAGCTTCCTTTTGATTAAGGACGATGTAATTCAATCTACTCTGATATACCTGTAAAATTAATCTGTGAAATTTATATGTACAGAGCGATCGGAGCTTTAAATAGATCAGGCTCTCTCTCTCTCTCGCGCGCAGCAATCGTAAATTACGAATGATTTATGTCGAAGTCGCAGCTCGGCTATATTTATATCTTTGTTTTTTATTTTCTCATTCGAAAATCTGTCGTGCAATGACGTGTATCAGCTCTATTATAAATTAATGATTCTCGCGAAAAATTTACTTGTGTCGAATAGAATAATTAAACAAGGATACACAAATAAATTGAAAAAATACATATTATCACAATATTTCCGTGATGTACAACGTACAATTCAGGTTATTTCGATCGGAGTTAAGAACAAGTTACGTGTCAGAGCAAAAACGCGCGATAAATCATCAAAGCGTAAAATAACAGCACTCCGGGTGAACATTACGGAGCATTCGATCAAAATTCTCCCCGTCCGCCGCCAAACGCGCGACGTATACTCTTGATAAGTACATTCTCGCGCCCTGCCGCCGTCGGCTTAACACCCACCCACACACATGTACGGGAAAAAATGTACTTCCTCCTCCCCTTGTTCCGCCCGGCAAACGGTTCACGTGTGTGTATATAAATCGTGCTTTATGCACCGTACGTGCGAGCGGTACCAAAGGTATATTACCACCTTTATCCAATGCGCGCTCGGCCGCCGCCGCCGGCTGGGACACTTTTCGAAAGTCCCCCCAAGCTGATTTGCAGCCGCGGCCAGGACGCGAAATCAGATTGAACGATATTTTATTGATTTCGGGGCCCGGCGCGCGTGTGATTTACGAATGCGCTCATCGCGCGAATCGTCGCAATAATGGTGGTACTGTAAATCGACGTTCAACATCGTGTTGTTTTGGAGCATCGATGCGAAAGATTGTAATTGAATTATTGTTTGATGGACTGTGTAGTTTTGTAATTATTTTTCAAGTTTATTTCATTGTTATTATTGCAAGGTTGGACGAATGTTAACGGCAAAATGGTACTGTGTATATACGTGTCTGACCTCCAGTGATGCGCAAAAGTTATAACAAGTGGCTGTAAGTGAAATTACATGGCTGGTAAAATATGGTGGCACGCGCGCGTTCGTATAATAACGGAGAATATTAGTGAGAAAAATCTTTCGAAGTTAATAAGTAATAATTTTCGAAACTCCCTTATAACTTTTGTCATTTATGCGAAATCTTGTAATTTTTACGTGTTCAAAGAGATATATACTAAAAAAGGGACTACGAATTACCGGCTATTATTGCGAAGCTTTGCTCGAGAAATGAATTCGCCCCAAATATCTTAATTGACTGCAATTCTTTGGCATCTTGCTATAACGCGCACAGTAGGCGAATTACTGCACAGGCGAAGAATGTTTGACGACGACTTATGTGCGCTCTGGGGTATATAAGAATAGTTCAAAGCGCGTCACGTCTATAAATATATGAAAATTAAAAACGATAAAATGCTTTACATCAAAGCCGACTTTTTATGCTTCAATTATGTGCTAACTTGTTCCCGTTTATTAACTTAGACGATGTAAGAGCAGATCTAAATTTGTACGACACAGATCTAAAGACAAAACTGTATAATAAACATGCGATATATATTTTATATTCAAATTATCAAATATTTGCGCGAACACTTATTTGCAAGAAAGAGCAGAAAAACAATGTCAGCGCTGTAAAAATTCATGCGCGAACCTTCTACAAAAGCTTTTAGAAATACCCTAGAAAACATTTTCTCCTTTGTAACGTTTTGTAGTATACGTGGACCATTTTACCTGACCCATTTTCGAAATAAGGCCAGCGCAAATTAACTTGCAGAAATCGTTATTACACAAACTAATTTTAATTACTTCGTTATCAATGTTTGTATAATAAACAGGTATTCGCATTCAGACAATTGTAACGTTACCAATTAAACTATATTATAGTGGCACAGTAATATCTATATTGTGGTTTCTATCGTATATTATATCTCAACTGCACAGCAATTATTGTCGATTATTGCGCTCAACTATAGAAATAATAATTAACGTGCCCATCCCTAATATTATTCGTAAAACAATATGTAACGTAACTGTTATTCGATCACCTAATAACCTTTTCTTTCTAATATAACAAACGAAAAAAGCTCACTGCCAGTCATCATTCTAATTACTCCGAAATGAGGCCACTGTTCCTAAAAAGCTCGAAAACAAACAACTGCGGCGCAATAAAAAACACTCGTTCTCGAACCCAATCAACTACGTCCCCCCAAAGAGCTTGGAGCTCGCGCGCGGTCGGCCGATAATCAAAGCGGCGGGCCAGGGCATTACTCATTGCGGTCACCGAAAACGCAGCACCAGCGGACATCCCCCGAAATTTCACGTCAGCCTACACATCGCGAGCGCCCGTAAACAGAGCGCAATCAGGCGGCGCGGCCAGCTTCCCGGAAGTCGCATCCTCGCATCCAGAGCAAAATCTGCGTACCACATCGCTGTATGTATGCGAGAGGCGCCTACTGCGATGTCCTCACACACGCATCGTTTTCGATATCTCTTCATGCGCGCCGCCGGCGAGACTTCGCGCTCGTATAGCGCGTAGGCCAACCCCGCGCGCGTTAAATTTAGGCTATAGGAAACGACGACGACTTCTGTCGTGCGTGCGTGTGTGTGTATGCATGCGCGCTCTCGTTCCGCGTTTCCGCTTGTTTTCCCCCGACTACGACGGCGGCTGCGACGACGTCGCGCACGCCCGAACTAGGCCATCTCGCGTGCCTGCCCTCCCCCGATAAAAGAACACTTTCAGAGAGAGAGAGAGACAACGCGAGACGCGCGTTAAAAGCGATATTGCGAGTGTACGTATAGTACGTATGAATAAAGGCGAACTGTAGGCTGATGCTGCTTCTGCTGCTGGTGGTGGTACAGCCATGGTGGTGCCAATGACCCCGATAGGCTCGCGCTTGTCGGTGGAGTGCAGCCTGCGTCGATCGAGATATTTCGCGCCTTCCAGAAAGGACCGTGCGGGGCAAGCATATGTGTGTTTAATACACATAGCTATATAGCGTTTATATGTTTACGCAGGCCGATCGAGTGCTTGCGGACGTGCTGCTCTGCGCCCCCCGCAGGACGGTGAGTTACGAGGAACATGAGCTCTCTCTAGCTCTCTCCTTGGGCCGATACTTATATACTTCCTGCTATTGTTTGGGTAATTGTAAGCAAAGCTCGCCGCAGGGGCTGATTGAGACGAATCGCGCGCGCTGTATAGAGATGAGGGAGTGGGAGATACACAGCTTTTGGAATAGAATCGCTGGAAATGTCTTGATTTAGGGATCGGAGCGAAGTTTCGACATCACAAGCGCGCTTCGGCCGCGCGACGGCGCTTAAAGCTCTCGAGAATATGCGGAGGCTGCTGCGTGGAACTATTAATAAGTTCTTTCCCAAGTTTACACTTGCTGTGGACCTAGTGAAATAGTGAGGATTTCGTGTATTATTTGCGCGCGGGGGAGGGACTTGCTTTTAATTAGTTTAGCGATTGTTTAACATTGAAAATTGTAATCACAATGGTCGCGCGGGAAGTTGGTTAGAGTTTCAAATGTTGATGAATAACGTATGTTTATGTACGAAATTGTCGAATGTAGAAATATTCTTGTCTAATTAGCGCACGTGCGCGCGCGTATGACCGTATGTGGGCTATTGTTGCGGCGAATATAATGGCGAGAGAATGTCACTCGCTGCAGGTGATGTGTCCGCGGAGCATAATTTAACTAGCGGTAATTAAGTAAGACTAAACTAAAAGCAAAACGTTTGCACGGAGTTTATATACTAACTTAGTGCGGAATATTCGCAGTAGGTTAAGTGGTATTTCTCATAATGATATAGTTTGGAAATAATGTATTACATAATGGATAGGGTAATTAGACTTAGAAATGAATTTCGCTATTATTGTAAAGATACAATTATTCAATTGGAAATTGCTGCTTTAGGTGTTAATGGAGCTGTAAAATTTTGAACCTATATTTCGATAGAAAAAAAAAGGAATATATATTTTTGAGAATTGTATCAACACTGATGTAATATTTTCGCAATAGAAATAGCGCAAAAGACAGCTTGAAAATATTCAAAAGTCATCACTTCTTCCTGACGTTTTTAGTTTCAAGAACATGTGCCAATACAATGACCCATTTTTACGAAAATGCACTTTTTTCTTTTTTCCCTCTCGACAAAATAGTCGTTGTATCAGCAAAACAGGCGCTGTGGTATATAGCTCGCTACAAGGAAATTCTCAACTTCGCATTTGATTGAACTAATCATAATACTGAAATAATAATTCACACTGCCAATAGGGGTAATACGTCCAGTATAAGAGTCGATCTTAATATATGCCTCGCCATTATCACGCTTAGATGCCTTCCATAATTCAAGCACGTTCAATAATAGATTGATCATCGGGGCAAAAATTAAAGCTGTTATTGTTTAAACGCATTCTCGATTGAAGTTTCAACACATCAGAGTACAATATTTGCGACCATTAGCACCAGCTCGCGATATCACACATATACGCACGCTCGGCGTCTATCCGATAGCCATCCCTCGCACGCGCGTATACGCAGAGCGCGTTATTTATTCGCTTCCATTCATCCTTGTTACTACATTACAAGAGCGACGAAACAAAATCAACATAATTAAAGATAACAAACGTACCAGAGGCGTACGAACGCCGTAAATCAAAATTAATAGCGCACGCGCGCGAGCTTTGCATCGGACGCCAAAACAAAAGGGAGAAAAGAGCGAGCTGTATATATCAAGCAGGCCCGGAGCAGAAAAAAAGCGAGCCGTAAACTCCTTTTGCATGTACCCGTGCGATAAGAGAGAGAGAGAGAGCGGATACACTGTAGCGCTAGGCTTTGCTATCTGCAGACGAGCGCGAGCGGGGAGGTTAGATGCTGCTGCTGCTGTTGCACTTCCTGCAGAGATTCCCGGACCGTTGTATTATAGTCCCACACCACCTCCCCCTTCTCTCCCTCTCTCATTCATGATGGGCATGTATACGAGAGCTGCCCTCACTCGCTCGCTCTCTCGCCGCTTTGTGAATGAGAAAGTCGCGCGGATTTTTAATTCGAAATGTGGGTCAGGCCGCTCGATAAATATGCATGATGCGTTTGGGCGTGCTCATATATATGTGTGTGTGTATCTGTATAATGTCTGCGGAACCGCGAAATTTATAAGGGTTTATTTTCGGTGCGCACGCGATGGACTTCGGTGGGCCGTATTATGTGAGAATTTATATTTCGACGTGTCGTATCGTACATAAATAAAGAATGTTTTTTTTTTTTTTATTTTTCGGATTATTAATAATACCGTTCGCGCGGCGTAACTGTTCATAACTGTGTTACTGGCAAAGTGTTGGATTACTGTTATATTGAGTTTTTCGCGATTTGATGTTTATTTCGCGAATAAATGAGTATTTCGATATTTCGAATCGTTGCGTTTTTGTCACGGTTTATTTTAAAAGAATACATTTATATTTTCAATGCGGTTGGTTACTAAGTATATATTGACGAATTATGTAACTGATTAAAAATTTGTTTAATACACTTGTATATTATATATTTATCATATTTTTTGGTTATTCGTTATTGATATCAATTCATTTACCGTAATATAAAATATCAGTAAATTTTATAATATACTAAATAAATTACTGCGGATCCAGCGATCAAGGATTACAATATATAATACCGCGTGTATATTTTATTTATTTAACATGCAAATTTAACGACAAGCCGAAACGAAAACTGCATATAATAAAGTAAAGCCGATTACGGCATGCAAAGCGTGTATAAAAATTCCAATGCAACCGCACACACGAGAGAGAGAGAGTGGCAGCTCGCTCACGACAATAGAGCATTTTCAGCGCCTCATTTCCTCGAAATCGCGCGAGCGACACAAAATTAGACTATGATTCACATAGAGCGTATCTGCATATTTTAACCTTCGCCATCACGATGCATTTGCTACGCAGTTCACGCGCGCGTATGTCCATCATACAGCTGTATGAACGAGATATTTTCTCAATATATTCATACGCGCGTAGCGTCCATTCATGTGCTCTCTCTATCCCTCTCGGGGCCGACCGTAACTTTATCATATCCATGCAACAAAGCGTTACTTCCGAAGCGAGATGCAGACTACCGCGTCTCGCCTTATCAGTCTGCGGAAGAGTAGGCGACCACCGCCGGCGCATTTCCTGTCGTCATCTCCGCTCGGGGCCGAGGTATCACAAATGCGTATATACACGCACGCGCGCCCGCAAGTATCGTATAAACGGGATTGTCCGAAATCCCGGAAACCGAAGGTATACACTCGAGGGCCGTTGTGTATTGAGAGATTACGGTAGGAGCGTAAAATATATTTTTAGATTCCAATGAACAGGTGGAGAGAGAGAATTGTTTTCGGTTGAACGCTGCGCGGGATTAAAAGAAAAAGTGATAAATGGGGGGGTATTAAGTTTTATCGGTAATTGAAAACGACGGTAATAATTGTATATTTTTCGTGTTTAAAACAGTCGTTTCCGGGAAAAGTGAAAATCAAACAAAAAAGTATTTTAATTAAAAAGATCGGTGCTTATATACGTATATAGATATAAATAAATATAGGATATATTGATACATATAGATGAAATTGAATTCGGTTATTTAACTGTTTTAATAAAGCTTCCCGCGGCCAAATATCCCTGACACGCATATTACGATGAAAATTCGGAAATAAAGGCTAAAAACTAAAACGACGCGAGTTAAACCTCGTTGGGTCGAAATCGCTAGTGTTATTAAAATTTTCCAAATTCACCGGCAAATGGAATGAGTGATTTAGCAATTGCCGCGTGAGATTGCCTTCAATACCCCTCTCCGTCCATCTTATAACACGCCCGCAATTATATCAGGTACCAAAATCCAAATCAACCCTCCCAAGCACACATCCAAAACCGAAAAATTCCGTTATATTCAGCGTGGATATACCTCATAATTGTGCTCATTAATACGTGCTCTTACGCGCGCAATCACGCTCTCTCTCTTATCTCCGGAAGCAATCTTCGCGCTCGCGAATGTACATTGCAAAGTGCACGCACGCACGTGTGTGTGGCAAAATTGAGCCAGACTATATCATGCGCGCGTTCGGAGCGACGACGTCTTCGTCAATCTTCGCTTTTCCAGTTATTTCGTAAGCTCGTGTAGAGTAGCAGTGGCGGTACGGTCTACTTAAAGTAAACCATTATTCAATTTTCGTTCACGCCAACACTTCATTGTCTCTGTGCCCGGGGCGATCGCGCGTCCTCCATATATATATCCACCGTCGTACCGTATAGACTTAGCCCCGGCGCGCGGCTTAGCTCTAGCTAGCCGGTGCGCACTCTGTAAGTGTGTATATAGTGTGCACATACGAGCGCGCGCTAACAGCGAAATCTCATTCCGCTGGAAATGATTCATTTTAGGCAGTTGCGAACGTTCGTGGAAGGAAGGCAGCACCGAGCTCCGGTTTTAAAAGGCCGCAGAGAGCGGTACGAGATTATACGCAGTTGTGCGACACGACTGTGTGCCTGCAGCTGATGATGATAATCTAGATGGATTTTTTTGGATGGGTTTATAATTTTTTTAGTGATTTGTTTGAAAGAAGCGTTTGTATAATTGATAATTTTGGAAAATCAATGAACGAGTTTTTTCATAATGGTTTTATTCCACTTTTTTATGTAGGACAATTGGGTTTAGCTTAGGATAGATAATTATTTTGAGTTTAATTAATTTACGCCGCTAATTATATTACTTTTTCATGCAATTAATTTACTCTCTGGCATGGCAGTAATTATATACAATTAATACATTCAGCAAATTTTCTCGAAATAAATAAGTGATCTTCAAACTAAGCTGATTGGTTTTCATAATTATTTTTTCTCTATTAAATATAGTAATGTCGAGGTAAAAATACAACATACAAAAAATGCTTTAACTCCAAATTTTCAATAATTTTGATTGCCTTCAACGCGATATTGAGAACAACACACATCGACAGTTCCTTCGTAAGCGTCGGGCGAAACAATCGTTGCCGCAAGATTAACTACGCGAGCGCGTTGGAAGTGCAGCTCTCCAGCTGAATGCTTCTCGCGCATAATGCGCGTCCAAACCGATCGAGCGTCGCGACATACAAACACACACTCGGCCCAAAGCCCTCCCGCACTACATCCAATGCGACTGTACACCTGCACTCGCGCGCTTGTATATGTGCAGAAGCTAATCGAATTCAATTCTCAGGCGATAATCGTTCGGCCTCGCCGAGAGATGTACAAATTGCGCTCCCGGTAGTACACAGGTTCTGGGCTACTATACATACACTCTACTACCGCGTAGCTCTCTCTCTCTCACACACACTCAGACAAACGTACATATATACTATCGCTAGGTAGCACGCGCACGCTTGCCTTATGCAGGCTTTGTCGGCCGGTGATGGATCTTCCCCCGAGGCAAACTTTGTCGCGTGACTCCCCGCGTTATGCCTATATATATACCGCGCGTCCGGTTAAAAGTTACAAATTGTTCCGCGCGCAATCCTCTCTTTTTTAAACCCACCCCCCTGTTCTGCAGCCGAGCTTTTGCGCGCGAACTACGTGGTTGGCTTTCATAAATATTGCGCTCGCCGCGCTGCGGGGCTAAGCAGCGGAATAGTTATTTTGTGCGCGGCTCTTTCTCTGTGTGACAAAGGAGACGCGGTAATTAATCGCGTGGAAGAGTGGAAGAGTTTTCATTTGCGAGTGTCGCAGTGGCGGCTTGCCACGCGTTTTGACTTCGGTTGAGTAATATAAGGTACTATTGAATGTCGCTATGGGGTTGTCACGTGTGTGGTACGAAGGAGGACTATTTCGAAGAGATATTAATTTTTACATATATGCTGCAGGTGGCTGGATTCGCTTTGATATGCTGGACTTGAATTATATGTTTGATTAATTTACTTGTGACTTACAATACGCGCAGTTTTCATTTTATTATTTATTATATACTGTTGCCGAGAAAATTTCGTTACCACAATATGGATAATGTAATGTACACGAACACATTATTTCATAAAACAACCGCTATATCAAAACAATTTTTGTAAAATAATTCGAGTATTGTATTCTGAACGTATTGGAAATCCGACCATTTTATCTAATCGACACAAAACCAAAGTTACCCAGAAAACGTAAAAGTCAAAACTCCAAAATTCACTCTGATTCAAACCATCCGTGACGGACCCACGTCCATTTTTGACAACCTCAAATCGAAAAAAACAGCGTTATTCAACAGTACACTGACAATCGTGCGGTTCGGTCCTTGGTTACGCGAATCTATATTTAAACGAGGAAAAGCTCGCTCGCGCACACTGCAAAAAAAGCTCGGTATCGGAAATCCTCTGACAACACACACATACACGGAGAGGGGAAGGGAGTATATAGTTACACATCACGAGACGAGGTGCATCATAACGAGATATGCAAATAAAGAAAAAGGAAAAAAAAATGTCCGCACGTGTAATCGCTGATACGGCGCATATTATCGAGCGCGGCCCATTGTGTCGTGTGAAATCGGCCAATGAGTATAAAGGAAACGCGCGACAAGCGGAAAAACGGAAAAGCTCCCCGCTCGATCGCTCGGAGGAAGACGGTATATAGAGATGAGTGGAGCACGCGAGGGCTCGATAACGCACTTCCCATTGACAAGTGGCTCGCGGCGCGTAGCCGTGGGGGCACGACACACACACATATGCGCGCAGACACGAGTGACCGGATGCGCCGGGTGATCTCACATTCAGATATCGTGTTTTCTTTCTGTCCGCCTCGCTTTGCCATATAGCACGCGCACGAGTGTCTCCCCCGTTCCCTCGTCGCTACTGAGTCTCCAGATTTTTCTGCAAGCGCGACTCGGATTACTCCGCGGTAAAACCCTTTTCACGCGGGCTTAGCACTTTTTCCTGATACACTTTCAGCTTTTTTTCGTCTTGCAAGTCGCTGATATATCCTCTGTGTGCGCCGCTTTGCCCGATGAAACGGAAAATTTTCCTTACCGCATTTTGTCTCTTTCGTTTCTTCTTCTATTTTTTTTTTATTTTTCTAGTGGCGGCAGAGTAACAGCATCAGCTGCTGTACTTTGTTAATACATCTACCGGCCGGATTTTTCAAAATCGGATTTCAAAGTTTACGCTGTACCAGGTTCTCGTTAGTTCTGATGGATAAAGGGGATTTTGATTTTGCGGGAAATGGAAAATCAACTAATGGATGTCTGAACAAAATATCAGCCTGTACAATGGTTTACACAACGAAAAGCTTTCGTAAAAAAACTAGTTCGCGTAAAAAAAAAAATTATTTGTAAAATCAAAGCACGTACCGATACGTTACAGTAGCACACATTTTTCTCTATAACGAATCGAAATACATCCGAACTAAAAATACCGCCCGTTATACTCGTGCATATTTAATTTTGGTATACGTGGGATACACAGATCACTGCACACGCGCGCGACTTTCTCAAAATGAAAATAAACCAGCACATGTATATACCGGCGGAGGTCTGCGCGCATATTTCTGTTTACTCATAAAAAGCCCCAGCCCTCGTAGCCCTCGCGGCATCGCTATGGAATAAAGTCACTCAGTTTTTTCAAAACCTATAAATACACCGTCAAAGGGCGCTGATTCATTACTATTGAAGAGAGATCGCGAAGAGAGAGAGAGAAAGAGAAAGCTTGCTCGCGGCGTTTTTTAACCCTCCTCGACGCGCCCTCACCCTCTTCGCATTCGCGCGCGTTTCTCCTAAGGCATCTCTCCTTTCTCTCTTCCTTTCAAAAGCGAGATTTTTTCACGTGGAGCGCACACACACGCGTCATTGCTCATGTCGCGCCGCCGTCATCTCTCGACTTTTCTTCACCGCTACCCATTCGTCTCGCGCTTTGTAGAAGCGGCTCATTCGCGTATATACAGGGCCGTGTCCGGCGTAAATATACACCCGACAGTAACGTCTCCCGTAACACATCCGTCGTCGTCCTTCGCCCGTGATGGCAGATAGAGATACGGCGCAAATTCCGCGCACGTGCGAGTGTCCGCGCGATGTGTCTGTATATATATATAGGTATATACATCTCTGCAAGCTCTCGTTCGCGCGGTGCGTGTCAGCAAGGATAGGGCTGCGGGCGTTGAGTGCGCGCCCCGGAGATAATCGAAAGTAAGCGATTCTCGGCTCGTTAAACCAACTAAAAGTTTATCTCCTTCGTAGAGAGAGAGAGAGAACGTCTTCTTGGAACAGAGATGATGGCTTTTGAATTATAAAGGTATACGGTGTCTCTTTTTTTTTGTTAATGTATATGGAACAAAAAATTTTCTAACATTTTATGGAGTCGTGCTTCAATAAAGAAGGCATCTTAATCGAGTATACGACGTGCATTAAGTATTTCAGAGGTAGAATTTTAAAGTGAACAAGCATGATAACACGTAATGCACCGATATATCGGTTTTAATGCTCCCTTTTCCCGGAACATGATTCTATAAAATGATATTTCTTCTGTTTTTACGATGTACGCGTTTTATATTCCAGAAAAACACATATATAGACTGACCTTTATTTTACCTTAATTCTGCACTTTTCTTATTTAAATAGTATTAAATCACTGCCTGATAACAAACCTACATAAAGTGCAGCATAAAGCCTTATATACACACAGATTCCGAATGTTAAAAAAAAAACTCATTTATCGATTCTGCAAAAGCATTCTCGACGATACTCTCTATCCAGGCATTCGATAAAAGCTAATACCATTTCGAACGAAAAATGCAATTTATTAATGGCAGCTAATAATCAAGCAATCTCCCATGATCCATTATTTCCTGAAAAAAAAACACAATTTCCCCCGTTCTATCCCTATTTGCAGCATGCACGAAAGCGCAAAAATGCAAACAAAGAAGATTCGACCGAATTACAAACTCCTCTTGGCTAAGCGAAAATCCACACACGTGCGCGATAAAAGGCGACGAAAAAGACTCGTAATTGAAATTTAACGGCGTTATATCTGCGCAGCGTGAAACCGAAGTATACGACTAATACAAATTTCGAGGAGAGCGTCGAGGAGTCCGCGACGTAATTAATAAGAGCGGGAGGCAACGAAATATCGCGATTGAGTTGCTCTCGCAGAATCGCACGCGAATATTCATCAGTGCGGGCGTGGCGCACTGCACGCGCTTTACATAATTCCTTAATCAAGAGCCGCGCCGCTTCGCTGTCTCTCCCTCGTGTGGCCGCAAGGCGATTGCTCGCAATTAATCCGATCCCTCTCACTCTCCACACACGCGCGCGCACGAACTCCAGGGATGATTCAGCTGCTGAGAGAGGCAAGCGAGAGAAAAAGAAGAAAAAAAATATCATCACGACTCGCTTGCGTACATTGCATGTATATATACCGTACGCGTCGCCGAAAACTGGCCGTGACACGGGAGAAGAAGAATCGCTCTCGAGCTCTCTCTCCTTAAATGGCCTTTGCTGCAGTTATATACACGCCGTGTGTCAATTCTTCTCCTCCTCGCCTTCACCGCCACTTCTCGTTTTCCTTTTTTTTTTCCTCTCTCTCTCCTGATCCTTTTTTACTCGCCCTCACGGCGACGATGTTGTCTCTCGCGTCGGGATTACACGCGAGGCGCGATGTACATGGGATTGCGACCTTAATGTCCCGAGTGGCGCGTACGTGTGTGTATTCACGTCGTTCGCGAGATCGCGCGCCGTAAATTCTACGGGGGCTTTTAATTGAATTTTTATTGTCTATAGATCGCGCCCGAAGGCGAACCCGCGGCCTCCTACACTTTATAACGGGCGCTCGTGGCGACGTTGAATTATGTCGCGTACGTCGATCCTGGTTTTATGATACAATTCTATGTGTATCGGCGCGCGCGAGACGGTGAGCCGGCGCCTCGATTGAAATTGGCAGTTTGAGAGGTGAAATTATATAGGTGTGTGTGTGTGCGTGCATTACACACGCGGGCGACATTAAAGTTAGGAAAGTATGTAGTTATTCTAGTAGCTGTTACAACAACAAAAAATGTTGTTAATTATTATATTATGTCATGCGATTTATTTTAGTTCCAATTAACGATGTTTTTCATTTTGGTGTGTACGGTATCGTCAACTGTTCATCGGAGGGATATTCTTCAATTACCTTTCACCGGTTTATCAAGTCAATCTTTGCCTTAAAGCTTTTGCGCAAGAGATAATAATAATTCACACTATTAACTTTAAATCGGTGTAATGCATTTAAGATCCTTCGCGTCAGTATATCTATACATCAAGCGGTACAGTTAGCGGTATAATATGTTTGCCGAATTTATTAAAAAAAATTTCGCTCTGCAAAATCGACGCATAATAATTTCGAAAGATATATAATTAACCCATAAAAATGTATATACATAACTAATTAAAATGCAGACAGGAAATTAACAGAAGCCCACAGTGTGCTATTTATAGTCAACTGCGATCGTAAGTTTATGACCGCAAGACAAAAGCGTAGTCATACTCTCTGCCGATGAAGAAATCCCTTTTTACTATAAAATTATATCTTATACGTTTATGTAAAAACTGGATGACACAAGGAAACTATTTTTACACAACAGTCATAATATTATTCATAAATTTGTGTATAACACTTAACGTAAGTAATTCTCACAATGGTCTAATATATTTTAATATCCCGGCGTAAAGTATCACAGAGATCGGCATCTCTCAAGTATACCCCCCATTTAAAATCATTACTCAAAAAACACGCATTCATTCGACATAAACAGATCAGTGGGCAAGGGCCACTAAAACTCAATGGTTTCAATTAAGAAGAGCGTGTAATGAAGAACAAACGAAATGCACTTCGTGCCGTGGTGAGCGACCGCACGCAAACTCCCGATGTTTTCAACGGCTGGCGAAATTCAGCTGCCTACTGCCTCTGAGAATCGCATGCATACATACTTACCGCAGAGAGCAAGTGACAACGCGTAACTTGCCGGACAACTGCTGCGGCAGTATATAAGTCGACGACGGCGCGTGGGAAGAAGCGAAACGAGTGCATCAGCGTCTCTTAGATATTTGCTTAGGCGTGACTGCATGTATATATGTATGTACACACGCGTATATGCATACATGTGTGTCTGTCGACGGTCTGCATACTACACACCAATTCCGCGAATCCGATAGCAGCGTGTCGCGGAAGTGATTTGCCCGCGGCGAGATCGGACAGGCCCTCGACGATGCGACTTGTTTCTTCTTCTTCTTCTTTTTTTCTTCTTCTTCTGGTCCCGCTCGTTTAATCGCGTCCTTTTTATCGACGTGAAAGTCCGAGAGTGGCGCGCGCAACAGCTGCGCAATTACTCCGACACGTTCGCCGGGGTCCATGCATATCCCACTTACTCTCGCCTGCGATGTACATTATATGAGGTCAATTAATTTTTCGACGTTGCTAAATGGCGTCATGATGATACCCTTCGGAATATGATGTTTTGATTTCATGCCTTTTTTGCGCACTTTGATTGTAGGGCGAAGGCGGCATTCAAGGATTCTTCGGCCGACCTGGTGAATCGGTAAGTCTAATTTTATGCTATTAACTTTTTATGATTGTATATAAGCAATTACAGGTAGTTAACTAATGAGAGTAATATAACTCAATACGTATTTCTTAAATTTACATAATTACGAATACCATTTTTTAAGCAAGGTTTCCAACTATGATTCAAAAACTTTCATTCCGTTTATTTAAAAATATAAGTTTAATTAAAAAAAAAAAAAAAAATGAATAACATTAACTACAAAGTAATACTTTTACAGATTACAGTTTATTTTCGATAAAATCCTTATTACCACTGTAAAATTTTTAAGAACCTTATTATTTAACATTACATTAAAAAAAAAATCCTCCATCTCTTGCAATACAAAAGATTATTTCATTAAAATACAGTTAGAGATTCAATCGTCGAAATCTTTATCGACGTACGGCGCGCGTTCCAAAATTTAATTAGCCAAAAAAAAACTCGTTCAAATTAATAAAATTACATCGCGTATTTATACTTACGAGCGACTTTAAAGACTCGGATGAGAAGAGCAGTACGCAAGAAAGAGAGTGGCTCGCTCCGTGTAAAAAAAAAGAAAAGTCACAAGCGGAAAAAAACTGCACACGCGGCCACAAACAGCTCGTGCCTGTAATAAGTCGGCGCACACGCTGCTGTAAGCGCTCGCTTACACGGCCGAAGGCGTCTCTTTACGAGCGGCTTTATTGACGAATAAATATAAAGCCGCAAATGTCGAGGCTCGTTTTATCTCTTTCTGCCTGTGCTCCGAGTAACGAGGCGAGTAAGAGAGATGGCAAAAAAGGCGATCAAAATGTGAACACGTCACTGTCGATTGTAGGGACGAGGAGGACCTACCGGACCGCGAGGACCTGATGGACTCGACGGCTGCAATGGTACAGATGGAAGACCTGGTGTTCCAGGTTACCCTGGAATGCACGGCGACCGAGGCCCTTTCGGACAGATCGGTCCGAAGGGTCCGCCCGGTGACGCTGGCGAAGGCGGTGTCAACACCAAGGGCGTCAAGGGAGAACGCGGTGAGCACGGTCGTGATGGTACAGAGGTAATGCTGTTTTTCTTAGTTACATCTTCTTATAATATGAATTTCAAGAGAAATTACTTTCAAGCAGTCAGTTGATATATAATTTCCTTAACTGTGTTATGTCTGCTCGAAGAATGTTCATTACAAACAATATTATAATTACTTACGTTTGAAACTCATGTTTCATTTGCATTAAGTGTCATTCTTCACTTTATCTAAATATTTATATATACACACACGTCGTATAAGAAGGTATATCTAATCTTGTTTTATATTAACAGGGAGCCCCCGGTCTTCCCGGACCTCACGGTGATCTTGGCTATCCTGGCGAAAGAGGTGATATGGTACGTATTTTTTATAAGTATATAACTATATTATTTATAACGAAATTGGTTAATTTTACTAATACGGATAAATACAGTTGAAAATACTCGATAACTAGCTAGTTATGTCGTAACTTAAATTTTGCAATAAATATTTGGTAATCGTGTAATCAAATCGCCATTGTATTTCAATTCCGTTGTTTACGTAATATAACTGATAAAGTCAAGTGATTGATGCCCGAATTATTTTACTTATTCGACGATTATTTATACATCACGCATATTCTAACCATGGAATAAGATAAACCCCATTTCTGCGTACACAACAACGCCGTAACCGTGACACCCCCTCTCTTATTCCCTCGTGAATATTCTAAATTCTTTCCACACCCGCAGTAATCGAGTCGAAGCCAGCTTTTCAAACAATTCCGCAAACGATTCGTGTGACCACGGGACGATGCGCGATAGTCTCCAGATTACAAACTCGTCCTCCACGACGACAGAGAAAGAGTAACCATAAGTAACGCGACTCCGTTGCGCGCCGCCTGAGCCTCTCTGCTGAGCTCAGGCAGTCCATTCGGCAGCGCAGCTGTATTATAACCGCTGAGGCGCGCACGTTCGGTAGACTACGTGCGCATCTCATCTTGAGAAAATTCCAGCCGCACGACACACAATGTCTCATTCTTGGCTATATATATGTGTGGGCCTCGCGGAAGGGTCGAATTTCGAGGGTGTCACGTCCGCGCCGCGAATTTCATGCCGTGCGGCTGGCTCTGCTGCGCTTACTTTTCTTGCCAAAAGACGAACATTTTTTTTTTAAGGAAGCGTATGCAATGGCCACGTGGAAACGTTTCGAGACCATTTTGAAGATATTTTATAGAGTTATGCAATGATCTCATCATTTACATGTCTTTCGAACGGAATTTTAGAATTCATGACAAAAAATGTATATTACTACAAGCTATATACATCAATCGAATTTTCTTTAAAAACTATATAGTTTCAAAGAAAATTTGTATTTTAGTAAATGATACTTTTGCACTGTTGTAAAAATAGCATGATCTTGTTGTGTAGTTGTCAATTTGGAACTTTGGGATCTAACGACGCCACGTGCTACTTCCAAAGTTTTCGAAGTTAGCTCATAAAAATTTACAATATGAAAGTTGAGAATTTTTTCTCGTGGCATCAATCTCTTATAATTCTCATTTACGAGCCTCGTGTAATACACTTAACTTTATTTACGATCCGTCAATGAAGTATTCTGTATAAGTGTACACAAAAAATATTACTCGTGATAACAAATTATGACATGATACTTTAATGATTCCAAGAGCTCGCAAGTTACGAACAAAAAGTTTTAACACAAGTTTTCCAGTCGATTTACGACTATTACGCTGTTGATTTATATTTTTATAAGACTGTAATAGAGTTTTATCCGCACGGATTTTAAAGGATTTAACAAATAAATTGACTATCAATATCGTTGATATTAAAAAAAAAGTTGTTTCATCCTATAGATTATTCAATAGCCCCGTAAATATGACTTTTGTGCACTTTCTCCAGGGACCGATGGGATTCGCAGGACTGCCGGGTATAGACGGAGACCGTGGTGATGACGTCTGGGGACCCAAGGGAGAGACGGGCGAACGTGGTGACCGAGGTGAAGAAGGTCCACCCGCCCGGCCGGCCAGCGACCGTCAGAACACGACGGCACGTGCTGGCCCGCGCGGACCCAAGGGCTACAAGGGCGAGTACGGCGATCGTGGCTTCAAAGGCGAATACGGCGACGCAGGACAGCCCGTGAGTCATCTCTCTTTCCAATGCGCCTCCACTATTCTCCCTTTCTCTCTTCTCCTCTGCCCATTCTTCTCTTTATTCTTCCGATAGTCGCGCTCACGTGCTCGGCGAATCGAGGGCCATTTTCCCCGCCTCGTTTGTGAGCGGCCGACAGTTTGACGAAGGCAGGCCGGCTGGCTCATTATGCAGTCACTTCTGCCGGATGGGCCTTACGGGGAATGGAATTCGCTAATTCGCCACTGTTGCACGCTGCGGCTTTCTTTTTAATTGCTTCTCTGTTGACTTTTTTATAATGACCATACAATTTCTATACATTTTTCAAATTATGTCTGATGTCTAACGACATAGTATTTTTGGAATTGAAAAAGATTTTTTTTTCTGTTTTCCAATTCATAAATTATTGTTTCAAAAGACTTTATAAAAATTCCGTTTAAACAAATCATATAGGGTCACCCGGGACGTGACGGATTAAAAGGACCAAAAGGACTACAAGGTTCTGATGGACCAAGAGGAAAACAAGGTCATACTGGACCAGCTGGACCACCTGGAGACAAGGGACAAAAGGGCGCACCTGGATACTTTGGAAAAGTGGGATCTGAAGGAGCAAAAGTACGTAAATGTTTTTCTATAGAAAGTATGAAATAAGATACTTGATTTGTATAGCATTTTAATAATAAATACTTTTTAATAGGGTGAAATAGGAGACAGTGGCAGAGCTGGAGTACCTGGACGACAGGGGGCTCCTGGTGAAAAGGGTGCTTACATTCCCGAGCTCGATGAAATTATTAGAGGAAGTCAGGGTATTCAGGGTGATGTCGGTAAGTTATTGAAAAACTAACATTTTCATTTTTTTCTGATATACTTTTCTGCCGAAATTATTTTACCATTTTGTGGTCTTTTATAGGTTTACAGGGAGAACCAGGTCCATCGGGAACACCGGGAGAATCAGGAAAGATTGGGTACGTTGGTCCACCAGGACCTCCTGGCCCGCAAGGTCCTCCGGGAAATCCTGGTCCAAAAGGAACGTCGGTTAAAGGAGAAAGAGGAGATGACGGTTAGTTATTTGAGTTTTATAGAAAAGTAACGGTTTCGAATGATTTTATACGTTTGCAATTTAAAAAAAAAACATGTGTTGTTTAATTTCAGGTGCTGCTGGACCTATTGGTTTCCAGGGACCAATCGGTCTTCCAGGGCCGCTTGGACCACTAGGTGATAAGGGTTTCCCTGGCGTGACAATTACGGGACCTCCAGGAAGAGATGGTTTTCCTGGCAATGACGGAACCGAAGGTCCACTTGGTGATCGTGGTGAGCCCGGAGAAGCTGGTGAGTTTTTTTAATCCATTATCCATAAAAATATGTGAAATATTGTTATTAAAAAATGATTGCATTATGTTTTTATTTGCAGGTCCTAAGGGATTCCCTGGTGTTGGTAAACCAATTCAAGGTCCACCAGGAGAACCGGGTTTGCCTGGTGTTCCCGGAACACCCGGTCTGCACGGTATTAAAGGTCTTGACGGTCCCTTCGGTCCAAAAGGTCCTAAGGGAGACGATTGCGGTGTTTGTGCACCAGGTTTGTTATACTCTCTTAAAATTTGTCAAGCACATCTATAACTTATATTGTTAGATACATGTTTTACCTCGGATTTATTGTATACTTACTTATGTTTTTTTTTATTTTTTAGGAGCGCCTGGTGAAAAAGGTGAAATGGGGCAACCAGGTTTCGATGGATTCCCAGGATTAACGGGACTGCCAGGCTTACCAGGTCCGCGTGGATTAAAGGGAGATATAGGCAAAGATGGTCCAATCGGCTCTCCTGGCATTGCTGGTGAAAACGGTCTTCATGGCATGGAAGGAATCCAAGGTCCTAAAGGCCCGTCAGGTCGCGTCATTTTTCCCGATAATAAAACGGAAATTCCACTATCTCCACCTGGCGATAAAGGTGACAAAGGTTTCCCAGGTCTACAAGGCTTGAGAGGCATTCGTGGCGAACGTGGTGAAATAGGTGACTATGGAGAGGATGGACCAAAAGGAGAGAAGGTAATTTATGACGCTTGCATTAAGTAATGGTGTATATATTTTTTTAATGATAATTATCTGATAGCTTATAGGCTATCTTACATTAATAACTCAAGTAAATAAAGAAAAATCGTAAATGTACTGTAACAAAATATCTTTTTATTATTTTAAGGGTGACTTTGGACCACCTGGAATCTTTGGTCGTGATGGTGAACCTGGATGGAATGGAGTAGATGGATTGAAAGGAGAACCAGCCAGTATTCCAAAAGAATATCTGAAAGGAGAAAGGGGCATTGATGGTCTTTATGGTTCTAAAGGAGAAAAAGGAACCCCTGGACCTAAAGGAGAAGTGGGTGACTCTTCACAACACGACTTACTTCCATTCAAAGGAGCTAAGGGTGAAAAAGGTTTTCAAGGAGATAATGGTAAATGTTTATATAAATTTCTCATTATGTTATTGAATTTTTTTATAAATTTATAATTTTAAAATATTTATAAAAAAACTTCAATTTTTATTATTATTATTATTATTATTAAGTCTTTATTATTAAAATAAATAATTTTTTTTCATTCTTATCTATTATATTAACTATTTAATTACATTTAGGTTATGACGGTTTAAAGGGTGAAAGAGGTGATAAGGGAGTAAGAGGTTATATTGGCCCTGCTGGAGAACCAGGTCCTCAAGGTATATCAGCTGAAGGACCAGAAGGTTTGAAAGGTTATCCCGGAATGCCAGGAGATGAAGGTCCTCGAGGGTTCGCAGGAACTCCTGGTGAACCAGGTCCCGACGGCACTCCAGTAAATATCAAACAACACTTAATAATATACCAATTTGATTACTAAATTCAAAATTAAAAGAAAAACTAACTTTGATGTATATAATGAAATACATAAGCTTGATACTCATGACCAATTATTAAATATATTTTGTATTATTGCAGGGGTTCACAGGAGCGAAGGGAGATCGTGGTGATATTGGTAATATCTATAACTATGGTGATCTTGGAGAAATGGGAAGCGTAGGTGAACCAGGAGACATCGGTGACCCCGGACCACCAGGTTTTCGGGGGCCTCCCGGAGGGCCAGGTCCAAAAGGTCCCAAAGGAGGAAGAGGTGAAATAGGCTATGCAGGATACCCTGGTACCCCAGGGGCGAAAGGTCCACGAGGTGACAGCGTGCAGGGTTGGAGAGGAGAACCCGGATTACCAGGACTCCCTGGGCAGCCGGGAATGCTTGGAGAACCAGGCTTCAAAGGTGCAGTGATTATAATACTATTAAATTAAGGACTTCAATTGAATGAAGGACATACCGACAGTTACAGATTAAGTCATATATAAGTAATCCCCTTTATTAAAATTGATGGCTATGTTATTTCACGTTTTATTCGCAATCTGATTGGTCGGAAGCGTTGCCATGCTGTAGCTATGTGCATGGCAACGTAATGTTCTTTGTTTATATTTTTCTTATAAGGTTATTTTCCCATTTTGGAACATTGCATTCGACGATATCCATTAAAGTTTGTTAAAATATAAAAATTAAAAAAGTTTAGGTTTGTCTCTGGAAACTTTGACAAAATGCGATTGAAATTTTAGGAAAAAAAGTGAAACATAGTTACTGCATTTAGAGACGGTGTGCTCTTTTATGAAATATGTCACGTAATATAGAACAATTAAGAAACGCTAATGAGTATTGAAGTGGAAAATATATTTAAAAAATTATTATCTTTAACTTTATGCAATGGATGAAATACTATTTTTGTATTTTAAATTATTTGCTTAGGCGATCAATTGATCTGAAATAATATATTAATACAAAACTTTTAGGGCTCGACGGTCTTCCGGGCTATGACGGTCCGAAGGGTGAGCGCGGTAACACCGGTTTTCCAGGTCGTCTTGGTCCCCATGGCGACGACGGACACCCCGGTTTTATGGGTATGGATGGACAAATGGGTTTCCCTGGTGTTCCGGGCGAAGACGGTGACATCGGTGAAGTCGGTGACACAGGGCCCAAGGGTTGGACAGGTATAGAAGGCGAGCCTGGTATGACGGGACCAAAGGGTGAGCGAGGAGACTTTGGTCTGCCAGGGCTTGAAGGACCGCCCGGTGTACCGGGGTGGCGAGGTCTCAAGGGCGACAGAGGTTTTACTGGACTAAAAGGAGAAAGGGGAGAAAATTCATTCAGCGGGCCTCAAGGAGATCTTGGTGAGGCTGGATTTGTTGGAGAAGTCGGTCCCCGCGGTATGCCTGGAGTTGACGGCCGACCTGGCCAGCCAGGAGATCCAGGACTTTCTATCGATGGTTTCGTGGGTTTAAAGGGCATAATGGGTGATCTCGGATATTCTGGATTCAATGGCACTATAGGAGAAAAAGTGAGGATTAACGAAATACTTAAACATAATTTAAATATAATTTGATCTAAGTTCATGAATTATTGATTTAGTAAAGGATCCTAACCATTTTTTATAAATTCTTCAGTATATTATTCAATATTTATTTTCTTCAATGTTTTGTCTAACTAATCTGTAAAATACTTTATAGGGAGATCAAGGAGATTTTGGCTTTGATGGAGTGAAAGGTGAACTGGGAGACGTGGGACCAAAAGGATATCCAGGTTACCATGGACGCGACGGACTTCCAGGATTTAAGGGTGAACGAGGACCAATGGGTCCACCTGGTGTCGAAGGTCCAAAAGGAAAGCCAGGTCCTGACGGTGATCCAGGTCTCATGGGACGACCAGGTAAATAATTAATTTTTTACCACTAAAACTGGGAACTGAAACTACACTTTCAGTTATATACAGTTGATGACACTGTGACTATGAGTTTATAAATTTCATAAAATTTACTTTCAATAATCACTAATTCTATTTGTTATGAAAACAGGAATGCCTGGAGATGTTGGCCCACCTGGTTTTATCGGTCGTCCAGGACCTCCTGGACCGAAAGGCCAACTTGGTGAACCTGGTCTACCTGGATTTGCAAATGCGACTTACGGTGAAGCTGGTACTCCAGGATTACAAGGTTTGCCAGGTCATAAGGGAATGAGAGGAAATGGCGGATACATGGGCATGCCAGGCAAGAAGGTATGATTCATAACTTTAACATAATTGAGTGTGTTTAATCAATCCTATGTTTTGAAGTATTTATTTAAAGAAAAAATGTTAAATTACAATAAAAATTATACGTTTGTTTATTACTTCATGTATTTTTCCTATAAATACAGTAATGTATCTAACTGACGAATATTCGTAGGGTGAACGAGGCGAGTACGGTATGCCAGGACCAGACGGTTTCCCTGGTTTCCCCGGTGAGAAAGGGATGCTAGGTGACATCGGGCCTCAAGGTCCTGCAGGACCACCAGGTCAATTTGCTGAACCAGGGGAACCTGGTACTCCTGGATTGGATGGAAGGCCAGGAGTTCCGGGTCGGGCTGGCTTTAAAGGAAGTCCCGGAGACTATGGATTCGATGGACCGGATGGTCTTAGGGGTGAACCTGGAATCAGTTATCCTGGACCGAAGGGTGAAAGAGGAGATTGGGGTACGTTCACTTATTATTATAGCCGTGTTTATTATCACAAAAGCGTTTACTTAAATTAATATCGTGTAGGTGCACCTGGATACGTCGGTTACCCTGGCGCGCCTGGAATGGAAGGTAAACCTGGCCTGCCAGGGCCTACAGGACCTAAAGGTTTCCAAGGAGATGACGGTTACGTAGGAATAAGCATTAAAGGTGAAATAGGTGACCGCGGTCCGAATGGAAGAGACGGAAGACCTGGCGCTAAAGGACAGAGAGGTGACGAAGGTTTTGCTGGTATAATGGGTCTTCCTGGCCTCAAGGGTGAACAGGGTGACTACGGTGAGGACGGACGGCATGGAGCACGAGGATATCCTGGACATAAGGTACAGTTTTAAACTTTTTATCTTGTTATATAGCACTGCAAAATTATGTATATTAAGAATGAAAAAGAAAAAAATTTGACCTTGTTTTTTATTATGAGATATATTATCTATTAAGTAGACTATTCTGCTCATCTTTTTATGCCCTTTTAATACAAAAATCTATACTAATGTTCAGGGTATGAAAGGTGAACAAGGTCATTACATTCCGGGACCACCAGCTCTCAAAGGGATGATGGGAGACGATGGTTTTATGGGACTGCAAGGTACTGATGGATAAAAAAATTATGAAACATTTTATTTTGCACGGAATATACGTATTGAATTTTACTGATATTCGTCAGGATTGCCCGGAGTGCGCGGAGAGGTTGGAGAACCAGGCGAAGATGGTCTACCAGGCCGCGAGGGAGAAGCTGGCATGCCTGGAGCCCCTGGTCCTATTGGAATGGATGGACCTGACGGTCCAGATGGTTTTGAAGGACCACGCGGTGCAATGGGACAGCCTGGACCTGCAGGTATAGGCTCGACATCTTAAACTAGTCACAAAAATCGAATTCCCCAAACTTAAATTATACTTTGTTTCAATCAAGGTCAACCTGGATACCCTGGCGCACCGGCGCCAGCTCCACCAGGGCCCGGCAGTCGAGGCTTCTTCTTCGCCAGACACTCTCAGTCCGCGATGATCCCTGCTTGCCCGAGGAACACCGTCAAACTTTGGGACGGATTCTCGCTCCTGCACATCATGGGCAACAGTTACGCCCACGCTCAAGATTTAGGTAAGTCGCGACTACGCTCTCTATCGGCTACTAAATACACGTGATTTACTTACCAATTTGGCATAACTATTGACACAGGTGTAGCTGGAAGCTGCATGAGAAAGTTCTCGGCGATGCCATTTATGTTCTGCAACATCAACAACGTGTGCGACTACGCGAACCGCAACGACTACAGCTACTGGCTGAGCTCGAACGAACAGATGCCGATGTCGATGACGCCGATACCGGCGCGCGAGGTCGGCGCTTACATATCACGCTGCTCTGTCTGCGAGGCACCGACGCGCCTCATGGTCCTGCACAGTCAGTCTATGGAGATACCGCAGTGTACCGGCGGCTGGGAAGAGCTGTGGGTCGGATACAGTTTCCTCATGGTACGTTTTTACTCTTTACATAAAAGTCCGTAAAACTAATTAATACAGATTAGTAATATTACACTTTTTATGAATTAGTAGAGAGGCAAATTTAAAATTGTGATGCAATCTAATGAAACAAAAAAATTCTTCCAGCATCGTGACGCAGGTGCAGCGGGTGGCGGACAGCCGCTCTCCTCCCCGGGCTCGTGTCTAGAAGAGTTCCGCGCGCGTCCGTTCATCGAGTGCCGCGGCCAAGGCACCTGCAACTTCTTTTCCACGGCCGTATCCTACTGGCTTGCCACCATCAAGGACCACGAGCAGTTCCGCAAGCCGCTGCAGCAGACCCTCAAGACCGATCACACGTCACGCGTCTCGCGCTGCGCCGTCTGTATACGCCGGCGCGTCGTTGAGGACTCGGCGAGCCGCAATCATGGCTCTTTACCCTCATACCATAGCAGTGGTGGCCTTCGGCAGCCAACAGCTAGCTTCCATCCGGACGACGCGAGCAACGAGATCGAAGGTGGCAGCCAAGGCTACTACCACCACCGCAGCTCTGCCAGCGACTGGCGACGATTCCCAGCCCAGAGACAACAGCAACAACAGCAGCGACAGCAGCAACAGCAACAACAATGGCCCCAGTCGTACACGAGGGACAGGAACCAGTACAACAGAAGAGTACCAGAGCACCAGAGGCGGCACGGCAGACATCGCAGGACTCACGAAAAGTCGAGCGAAAAACAGTGAGGGAGGCGCGACAGCGACGGCTATGATACATGATTTGCGGATCCTACATAATACTTGGAGCTGACATTTGCTGTATAACTGTGAGAGAATGAAATATCGAGTAATTGACTAGAATGAATAAAGCCGACTTCATCCTCAAGGATCAACCTCGATGCATTACCAAATAGCTCGCTGAGAGCAGGCTAACATCGGCGCCGGAAACACGCTCATCCTTGAACGACCATACGAATTTCGAGCATTTCGAAGAAATTATATTTTTTACAGAAATAATAACTTTTTTTAATAATAGATATAACTGCTAAGCGGAGCAGCGTTAAAAGAAAAATTTGAATATTTGATAACGGCAAAGAGTTTGAAGAGTAGAAATAAATGCACAGTCAAACTATTTTAATATAGAGTTCCACCATTACGTTTACTAAAAAGATTGCATGCAAAATAGTTTTCTCGATATAATTGACGAATAAAAAACGCAAATTTTTTTTATTTTTTCTACCAACCTTTAAAAAACCAAAAATATTAAAAAATACTAGTAATGAATTTAAATTATATGGTTTGTGTTATCATAGATAATAAGATAAGTTAATTTACGTATACCTAGATTATGTAAGAGGGCTGCAATTGTATGACATTTTTTGTACCATAATTTTGCAGTTTTATAATATATTGCCACTGCTATATAGTTATATAGAAAAATTTAACATAAAGCTTTTTATGTTTGTATAATATACCAAAATGTTGAACTTTTAAAATGTTAAAGATTTTTAAACGTCGAAAGGAGCCCCCGATTGGCAACGTTGAAGAAAGTAACATTTATTATTAACGCTAATTTTTTCTAAATAGTTGTGTATATAAGGAAAATAAGTGATTCTGATATGAGGCGTGTAAATGTATATTTATAGACACACTGCCGCTGCACTCGCTTAATAACGGGCCACGTGCGCTGTGCCATACTGCGATGAATATCCCTTTCTCAACGACTGCCAAATACGATTTATTACTCGTCGATATCGAGTGCCTTATATAGAGATTTATCGAGTCAAAGAACAATTATTATTTTTTATGATTGTAATAATGTTATGATCGAATGTAATTTTATGTATAAGACCTTCAATAAAAAATAATACAAAATTGACGAAATTTTTGTGATGTTATAGCAGCTTTAAAATAACTGCTCATCCGTCGAGCACTCCTCAATTCTTGAAAAAAAATTGTTTCGCATTTTAATTAAAAATCATAAGAAATTGAATCGTGACATTAGGTTAAAAAATAAAACAAGAATAATTTCTTATCAGCATGTTTTTTAATTAAAATAGATTGATCAAGTGCGAAGCAATAGACAATACATCTCTTTACACACGATGACCTGTGCAAGATACAAAACCTACTAAACTCAAAGTGAAACTTTACGAGTCTTGGCATCTACAAAGAATCTGCATTGAACCTTCTTTCTTCATATAAACATTTAATGAATGCATGTTTTGCACGCTCATTAATGCAAGCATCCCCTAATAACGTATCGATAATTCGTCGATATACATAAACTTTCTTTCATTATTTCTTTTTTTACTTTGCCTCTTGCTTTCCTTTCGACATCAAACGTAAAAATCGAAACTTAAGTGAATCGATAAAATACAATAGCATCATGCTGTTTGATAAAAAACTATGGAATAAAATTAATTTTCATATAGTATATTTAAGGGATATTTCTAATTGGGTTTGAGAATTAAAAATTTCAATAATTAAGGTGAGTAAATTTAAAAGTACGCAACAAATTATTTTATGGTTATATGCATAAATCTTCTTTTAGAAAATTAAAAATTAAGTTTGATTCATAACAAATTTTAGATTCATTATTTCGATTTATAACATGATATTATTTTACGGTCAGTAATTTACAGCCACTCGTCAATATCGTATTGATTGACGGAATCATCACTTTCATCAATAAATTATAAATGAGAAATCTTCGATATCAGAATAACATATTTCCTCTTCTTCTTCTGATTCGCGTTGATCATCTGGACTGTTTTCTTTATCTGTAAATATAAATATCATCAATAGATTGTGGCTGCTGATATCCATCAAACCATTAAAAAATCAATTTATTTTCCGATTTCTTCCAACCATAGTCGGTGGGAGAAAATTCTGGCTTTCTATGGTGGAAGAACCAGCCACTCGAGCTTCGTTCACGTTGGTGATTTTTTTTAAACTGTACATTCTGAATACAAACTCTTCAATTATCAAACGATCCTCTGGAGTATCCTCTGTGTACAAGCCGTTGATCTCAAAGGCATCCATGTACTTTTCAGAATTTTTTAAAATCGTAAAAGATAGATTTTTACCTTTCCAGTAAAAAGAATGATTATTGTTGCATCCAGTGAAGGCGTGAAAAGCCGAAATCGCATTACAAAATTTTGAGCCTAATCTAGCTAATTTCCAGTTCTGTTACATTTAAAAATCGCTAAGCATTTCCCACACCTATACATAAATCCACACTTTCACATCTTTTTTTAAAAGACTTTTATTGCCTAGCAATATTATGAGGATGTCGGTATCAGAGCACCGCACGATTGCGTTTGATTCGCAATCAATATTGCTGATGTGATAGATGATTTTCATGTCGGCCTCTTCGTATTGCGGACACGTTAGAACATCATCAATTTCCTTTACAACAATGTCATTAGTAACACTGTATTTGTAGCACTTCTCATAGTTTAAAAATACATCTTTATTATTTATAAACGGAGGGTAATAGTTATACGACTCCCTGTCTGAAATAAAAAGATTCACTAGTGCCTTTTTGTGTATATCAAAGGAACGACCTTCTTTCGGCCCTCTTAATAGGCGTTCGTTGTCTATTATCGATGGCGTAATATATTAAATCAAATGTAACTATTGTTCGTACTCCTGCGTTCGTTTGTCAATGTTTTCGAACTGTCCAGCATCTGTATCGCATTCTTGTATAAAATTTGTTCGACTTTTTTCTAAATCAGCGGTGACATCTTGGCGTTTTCTTAACCCTACTCTATCCATAGTGTGGCTGTCGAGCAGGCAATGAATTTGTCGTATGAACGATACCTTACGTCTGCATTAATGCTCTGCTACAAGCGTCAAATCAACTGGTTGCTGAGAGAAGGGTTTCTTCGTTCGCTTGATGCCGAAGGAGCCTTTCTCAAATTGTATTTTTAATCCTGGATCATTAAATCTCAACAAATTGTCGCGATATTTGACTAAATAACGAGAATAATTTTGCTGGTTGAATATAAAAAAAATGTTCGTAAGTTTCGGTAAAATATACTGAAAAAGCTTTAAGTCTGCTGTACATACGGATTGCGGTGTTAAGAATAAAAATAATAATCTATCAGTTGAACGTAAATCATAAAAAATTGAGATGTCTTTCCATGATCGCCTTTTAGTTTTTTGCCGTACTCGTTAAATAACTGCTCTAGATAATGATGATGTATTGTTGGTTTTTCTGAGCAACTTTTTTTTAAATTCTTCTAAATATATTTTAACCTTACATCGCCTATGTCCATATTATTATCGTTTACAAATCTTTGAAAATGCAGCATTGAAATTGCTACAGATATAATTGGGTGAAGTCTTTTGCATCGATTAAAATACTTACCCTCAATAAAATCATTAATAGAATCACTCACCAATAATTATGAATTAAAAATCATTACGTTTGTTCTTCCGCTATTATCAATGAAATTTCCTACAGCTTTAAAAAAAGCCATCATTACGTGGAATATTCCAACATGGATAAATAAGTTGTCAAAACGTGGTTTTCCGGTGCATAGTATTTGCAGGGCGATTTTAGGTATTGCTAAATCGTATGTTACCTGCATATACGTTTCACCACATTCACTGGCGACTTTTTGGCTTTGTACCGTATTTTTTGGGAAACATTAAAGTTGTCAAGTAAGAAACTTTCTGTGCATCGAATGCGAGACCTGCCATGCAAAATTAATTTTTTTATAGCATTGAAATTCTGAACCTTGGGTAAATCTGAAAGAAGAGCTAAATCCTGTAACACATCCAGTAATCGAGTTTTTTTCTTATACGGTTCTGATTCGTGGCTAATTGCCTCGAAAGTTTGGCTACGATTCGAGGATCCTTCAGGGCATATCGACGGCTGAGAGAAATAACCCGCTAACTCAGCGAAGGCTTCAAGAACCCTCTAATTTAGCAATGGCCTCGAAAACTCTCTAACTCGCCGAAGGTTTCAAAAACCCTCTAACTCGGCGAAAGTTTCAAAAACCCTCTAACTCAGACGCGTTTTTTTTTTCTTCAATTTTGTGGTGACAGCTGTATAGGAGTAGGATTTTAAAATACGATTTCTGCACAATAGACGTGATCAGAAATTCAGAAAATAATTAGAATCGGTTATTTAACATAACAAAATTTTCAATTGAAGAAAAAAAAACGCATCTGAGTTAGAGGCTTTTTGAAACCTCCGCAAATTTAGTGGGTTTTTGTAACCTTCGCCGAGTTAGAGGGTTTTCGAAATCTTTTCTGAGTTAGCGGGTTCTCAAAGCCTTCACAGAGTTAGCGGATTATTCCTCTCAGCTGTCGTATCTTTTCCAGTAAGCGTATCGACGAATTGGTCAAAATTATTGAACGCTACAGACCGGTACACAAATTCGTTGTTCTTAATATCTTCAGGTAAAATTTCAAGCTGATTGCTAAATTCAAATATTGCTTCTGTTTCTAGCTCTTCCAATACGGTGTAACTACAGCACTGACTATATTTAAAATATTGACAACTTTCTTGCTCATTGTCAATCCTTTCCTCGTTAAACCGAGAGTCATATTAAATCCTCGATTTTTCATTCATCCGGCAATGGTTGATGCTCAATTTCACGTATTTCGTATCGAAGTTAGAGCTGCTCGTTGTAAAATGTCTTCTATTTTCAAATAATCTATATCTAATCATTTTTTTTTAAGACGCCGATGTATGATATAACAATCTTTTTCTTTTTAATTTTGATTAATTTTAATCTTGACAATTTTGATTTTCTTCGAAAATTTTTCCAGCAATTTTTTTGTATAAGAAAATTTGCTTCTAAATTTATCGAGATACCTTTATTCTGTAATTGTTCTAACGATTTTTCTAAATTGTCCATATAGATTCTTGTTAAAAAACTTAGAAAAAAACAATTATTTTTGCCAATGACATTTTCTATAACATAAGAACATACTTCTTCGTACACGGTCTGATGTATTGCTCGTTTAATAATTAATAACTCCGATTTTTGTGTGCGAATCTAATGGCGATTCCATTTTATATTCATGATTTTGCTTGCATAAATTTATGATAAAAAATTTTTTTCTCAAAGATCGTTAATTTTCGCAATCAAAATATCATCAATCATTTCTTGCGCCTTCGATTTTACGGCATCTATTGTTACGTGTACTTGCAAATTTTTCCAGTGACCTTTACGAAATTTACGCGTTTTATCACAAAAGACACATCATCTGCGGATTTTTGTTGTTCTACGTCGGGATGCGGCTCGCGAACGACATGGCTGCGACGCTGCATTTTTACCTGCCTAAAAGACGATCGTAGTTGTTCTAAATTATTGAACGATGATCATGAAGTTACTTTTTTATGTTATACATATGTTCAATGAATTAATTTAAACTTTGACGGATAGTTGTAATAGATCTTTTACCGTGCAAATCGAGATTTAAATATGGGTAATTTCAGGTCAACTGTGCAAGGTGAAAATTTTAAAATAGCTTAAATTACTTGTACGGATTCCAAATGACCCCCAACCACAGACAATTTTTTTTTTTTTTTTTTGATGTGATATATGCAAATGTTCACAATTTGTTCTCAAGTAAAATTATGAAAATTTTTATTTTTTTTTTAATAATATGGATACTTTATAATTTTTTTTAGTTAAAAATTTGAAATATGTTATATAGCACATTGTATGGGAAAAAGTTTCCAAATTGTGAGTAAAAATGGGTTGGATTTTTTTTAGATCGATGCGATGAATATTGACAATGGACCGTTGACTGAGAACGTTTGAAATGAGATCCCAGTGCTACATATGATGTTGGAATTTCCAGCTAGGTCTTAAAATTTTGCTGTCAAATGCGATTTATTACTTGTCGATATCGAGTGCCTTATATAGATATTTATCGAGTCAAAGAACAATTATTATTTTTTATGATTGTAATAATCAGATGATGAAACGTAATTTTATGTATAAGACATTCAATAAATAATAATACAAAAATAACAAAATTGTTGTCATTTTATAGCAGCTTTAAAATAACTGCTCATCCTTTGAGCACTCCTAAATTCTTGAACATTATTATTAGTAAATTACATTATTACAAATAATGCATGATACTTATAAACGTATTTGTATAAAAAAAATTTGTTTTCACATTTTAATTAAAAAGCATGAGAAATTGAATCGTGACATAGGTTAAAAAATAAAACAAGAATAATTTCTTATCAGCATATTTTTTAATTAAAATAGATTGATCAAGTGCGAAGCAATAGACAATGCATCTTTTTACACACGATGACTTGGATCGATCACAAAAGAACGTCGCACGCCTCTGTGCAATATACAAAACCTACTAAACTTAAAGTGAAACTTTACGAGTCTTGGCATCTACAAAGAATCTGCATCGAAACCTCTTCTTCGTATAAACATTTAACGAATGCATGTTTTGCACGCTCATTCATACAACCATCCCCTAATAACGTATCGTTAACAGCGAATAAGGACGTATATTAATTCGTCGATACATAAACTTTCTTTCATTATTTCTTTTTTTATTTTGTCTCTTGCCTTCTTTTCGACATCAAAGCTCTTTACCCTCGCTCTCTCCTATAAATGTATTTTGTCTTTATGTTTTGTCTTTCATGATTCGTCTCTTCCATCGCACACACGCGCGCGCGTAAATACAATGAAAAAAAAATGAACGTACACTTGACATCAGTATAGTTATATTTATAAAATTATCCGTCATCTGAAAGCACATATGATCTATTTATATGACATAAATTATTTATCTGTACAGCGCGCATAGGTGTACATATAAACAGACGCGCGAACAAACGCTCGTTACAACAGTTCTTTGTTTCGCAATATTAATTACACGCCTCTCTTTTCCTTTTTAAATTAAATACATGATAATTAAAAATACTCGTACTTTAGCGACGCGCCTGTTCGCGCGTGTACACATGTATACATATCATAATTCCAACCAACTCACGACAGACTTTCGCTGCAGAGTGTATCCTTTGTAACTGATTTTTCGTTGGAAGAAAATGCAACTGAGCGCTAAATCGGAGGGGACGAGGAGTGGGTGAAAACTCTTTATCGTTTTTATAGACTATAAGAAAATATTTACATGTGAAAGGAATTTGAACTTGGGTTATAACGCGGTCGGTATATGAAGAACTCGAATGTAATTCTGCAGACAGGAAACGCAAGCTATTTTACTTTATAACACAACTTAAGAGCCGATGGCATTGTTCGACTCAGCGCTTTTCTTTTTCGAAGAAAACCGTTTAACTATTGCACAGATTGTTTGCTTACGTAAAGTCAAATTTTTTTTATATCCACATATGGATTTTAACTCAGTAAAAACAAAAAATTCACTAACTTACTAAACGCGTAATTTCATTTCGCGTCGGTAAGCTCCAGTCACATAAAATATTTTGTTTGGAAAAACGTATTACGGAACAGTAAGAGATTAATTAATCAGTTTCATATTGGAAAATGGTACACTTCAATTTATACAGATCGAAATTAATTCTTTTTTAAAGAAGAGTTATGTTAAATAAATATTATAATGAAAGAAAACATGTTCGTTCAGTAATGACATCACACCTTTCTTTTTCAACGTACATGAGAAAATAGAGAACATATTGGCAACAATCAATGCAGGTAACTCTACTTAAAAAAAGAATTCTCTCATAAAAATAAAAAATGATTATTATTAACGAGTAATAAATCTTTTACTTTGTTCAATACAACACAAAATGTCAAAAAATTGTTCCAATTTGAATTTATCACTTCTTAAAAGATCAAATTTCCATTGTATCAGTCAAAAGTGTATTATATTCTTGTTACCATTTTTAATGATCGCATAACTACTAAGGTTTATTTATGGTTATTTCTAGTAGGTCATGTAATCAAAACAGTATTATAAATGAAATTAAAAAATATCAGTAACTTCTATTTTGAAAATGATCAATTTCTCTCCTATTACTAAAAAGTCTGAACAACATAGACATATCTTATATAAGAATAGAATATAAAAAACTATCTATAAAAAAGAGTAATATAACATTTCCAGCTTGTTTAATTACAAGGTAAACACGCTATGAACTTTTCTTTCTTCTCAGAGGCACTAACAGCGAGCTATCAAACTTCAACGAAAAAAAATGCTTATTTTATTAAGTAACAAAGAGGAGGGAGGCGGCACAAGATGGCCTTTAAAGGAAAATCACACACGCATTGATGCGAGAAAACGAGTGCAAAATAGCATTTCCTGTCTGTGAATTTCATTGAATATAGTGGGAGAAAACGAGTAATATCGAAATTCAAGCTTCAACAATACTTTCGTCTATTCGCTTTGTCTAACATGCATTTTCGTCCAGTGATGATAATCGATCGATACATTTTGAAAATAAACACGCAGATTTCGTATATATGTACGTATAATTACACATACACGACTTTATACAGATTGACATAAGATTCGCAATACGTAAGGGATACCTCAAAAAATCTCAGCCTCGAGACCTTACAAAGAAAAACAAAAAATTATAATGATTGTACAATTTTTCACGTGTTCTGGCTGTTTATCGACCTGCATACTTGTGTGTAATAATTAAAAATTTTTCATTCTTTGTAACAACAGATGTCTTTTTTTATAAGTAATTTAGTGTGCATCTAAGACCCGAAAGAAGAATTACTTTACGGAGCTATGCAAAATAGAAGGTTCATTTTATTTTGTTCCATTTATATATATATTTATATTTATATATACACATATACATATACATATTTTTAGATATATACACGCATATATGTATATACTATGCGTTCGCATTTAACTTACATACATACGTATGTGAAATATTTACAGGGCGATTCGTTTCGTGCGTTCCTACAACCATTTTGTTCTATACGTCGAGACTTCACGCGAAAAGCGTTTTATTGATTTATATTATTTTACAGAAAAACGGTACGTTTTTTTCTTTATTTTTTAACATTAGCGCGTGAAACGCATTGTTGTTTGATTGCAAATACGAGAGACGAATCGCTCAGCATATATATCCGCATAAGGTACCCTTATTTGGAGTAAAAATATGCACACGCCACGTTTGACAGTATCAATATTAATGTAATAATAATTATAATTATAATAGAAGTAGCAATAATAATTACAGTAATAGTAATAGAATAATAATTATTATAATAAAATAATAAATCTTAATATTATTATTACAGTATGTAATTTAACAATTGTATCGGTAATAATGATAATGATGATGTCAATAATAATAAAATAATAAAATAATTGTTATTATATAATAGTTATAATCATAATAACAACAACAAGTATTCTTTGTCATAATTTGGTTGCAGATTCTTACAATCACAAATATATTATTCATAATATAATATAGTTCGGGATGTTAAATTAAGAAAAACGTGATAGTGCTCTATTCTTTTTCTGTGTACAATAATTAAACCTATTATTATTCTATTTTCAACAGCCAGTAGTATAATAAAGTATACCTTTAAGGTACCTACGTAGTTTTTTTAAGCAGTAACACTAAATACAATGAAACTCGTGTTAATTCGTGACGCTTTCGCGGATTATACACACAGAAGACTTTCTTCAATCTGGCTGCTTGCAACATGTACACGAATATCTTTTCTATGTACAACTTGGGAATCGACTATACCTTTCGTAATAAATAATAACAGAGTTTAATCGATTAGAAGAGGTATAGTTCATCTCAAGAGCTCGTCCAAAAATCACACTACTTCTTTAATTTTTTTCCTTTAAAAAACCCTGTCACAGCTTTGTAAAATGTTTTAAGCTGACGCTTTGTTTGTTCCCTTACCATTATACTTCGCAAATTTATGCGCAACGCTTTTTTTATTCATTAAATGCCAGATAGTCAAGTCTCGAACGGGCAGCAAATTTATTTTCTGTTTACATCCCTGACATTATAAAGTAATGCCGAAAAATACGCACACACAATCCCTCTAAATCATTGTCAACACGATGGCTCCGTCCAGATCCGTGAGAGTGTCACGTAGTTTCTATTGCATTTAGTTATGCATATCAGCATACTGTCTTAACGTGGTATTACATATAATACAATAGTATCAATTACGTATAGAGCATTTTATGTATGTAGGGTATCGCATATATCGTCTTCTTACATCTTCCATTTTTCAACTCAAATATATATTACATACACTTCTTTATTTTGAAGAGGGACAGCCACCAGTCACTCTGACAGCAGCTTCTGAAGTAGCGACGACTTTGAATCACCTCGGGCCACCTCTTCCATAGTAGTCTGTAATTATATTATTAATTATGTTTAATTCTTTACAGCTGTAAAAAAATCTTGTGAAAACTTTGCATATTCCATCATGTAATTAACAAAAGTATGAGTACAAATTTGGCGAATCTAAGAAAATCATTTAGAATTATGAAATAAATTGCGCAAGAAAAACAGATCTATCGCAAATGTTAAGTTGACAGCTATATACTGATTTGCAAAGCCAAAAACAGCACAGAATCATATAACACAAATTTTTAAATGCCTTTCATTAGCAGAGATAACTATTTTCTCCTCCTCTTTCTCATGTAATATTTATTTAATAACAATCTTCTGCAGTTTTGTATTATTAAATATCCTTCATAATTTTGCGAAAACCTTTTCAATTACAACAGAACTAAATACTGAGCTCATGCATTAAACAAGAGTTACTTTCGAAAAAAAGAGAGTAATACAGTAAGCACAAAGATGTTGCTTTGCTCAACTGTGAAAAAGCATTACGACCGTAAAGAAGTACAAATTATTCGAATATGGCAGTATTTTAACACCGAAAATAATGACTAAAGCGGTTTCTACGTACAATATATATGTTTTATACACCATCACCAAATTGAGAAATAAAAGAATAAAAATAATAGTTTTTTTCGAAGACATTATCAAGTACAAAACTGAAAAATAAAAAAAACCTTGATAACGTAAAATTTTTCAGCGAAAAAGTGCAGCTCCGCATCGCTCCTCACAATGCTGTCCAAACACCGAATTCATAAATCTCACAGTAAAAGAAAGATGACAAGTAAAACTTGCATTCGTAACGTATTTTAAATATGATCACATAAATATGCTCTTTACCGTAAAATGTATTATTCATCAAACGTTAAAAGATAAGATACATTCTTTGACTCAGCGCACAGAATCTAAAGAGAATCTCGAGAAAATGATATGATACGAGAAGTTATAACAAATTTATACGTACTCATGTATTCCAGGAAAAAACAAAAAATTAAAATTAAATTTTAACCATGCACAGCAGTGAGCATATCATCTTCTACAAGTTTTACGCTCAATAGACTCGTTATTAGAGAATATAAATTAAATTAAAAAAAAATATATAAAGAAAGAAGTATTAAATAACTGAATATCGTGCACAATAAAGTTTTTGAAGCCAAGCAGAAAAGGAAGACAGAGAGCATACAAATCAAAAAAGTACGTAAAGTAATTGTCGGAAGTGGGTTCTTACCCTGGAGGACGAGAGGGCGGTTCCGGCACTACCAATGGCCCAACTCTTAGCAGAGCCATCGCTACCCAACGCATCACCTAGTTGGGACATCGACAACGACATACGTGTTACCAAAATCAATTTACTGTATCTTATCAATGAGAAGCTTCCATTCACATATTCGTTTATTTACAAGAAATTAACGATTAATCCCGCGCTACTCCGGCTTTTTCGCAAATACCGAATCCAATATGTTTTTAATCGCATTCTACGCATAAATGGTTTTGTTTATTTAATTAATAAACAGCCTGTAATACTTTTTCACAGCCTAGTTCATATGTAATGCCTTTAAGCAGGTTGTATTTTTATCTATTATCTTCATGATAAAAACTTTAATGTCAAATTGTTCTGAAGGATGTATTTAGCAGAAGAGTATGTAGCTTTCTCTTTCCTTGCTTCAGAATATAAATCTAGTGAGAACTCGGAATCCATATTATTCTAAAGAGAACTTAGGTCTGCTTTCGCTTAAATGGTTATGTCGCGCGAGCCAAAATTGACTGGAATCGAGTAAACTATGAAATCACAGGTTAGTATAAGACTAATCCACAGATTGTATGCAAAAAAAAATTAATTAAAGATCAAACTACAGTGGGTGATTTAAGCATACCTGGGGACGCCATGTCGTAAGACAAGCCGAGGGATTCCAACTCTTCTTGAGACACCTGATGACCACTCAGATTGTTCGGAAGATTATTTGGTACCCTCTGTTGTTGCTGTTGTTGCTGCATTCTCGCATCAACAACGGTCCTCAACTCTTTTCGCACGTATTCGGAATTTATACCACCTGTGCTACTCGTATTACCTAGAAAAGGGTACAATTCGTTAATTTGGCTAAAATGAAATCTGTCGAAAGTAATAATTGCGCTGATCAGCCAGAGTGCGATCCATGATTGATGAATTATTAAGTAAATTTGCTTCTTGAACAGTGCACAGGATGGTTAATTTGCAAAAGACGATGTTAAAGGTCTCCGCTTCTAAATTAGCAAACGATTACAGGATGTAGTTCACGTACACACGCATACATATTTTATTGTAGCCCTTTTACTATGGTGACCCGTATTATACAGACAGAAAATTCTCTAACACATTATTAATAATCACTTAGACAGATAAGGCAACATTTTGACTTTTCAAGCTGTACATTAATCAACACAAATATTTATGAAAATAAAATGGAAAATGACCAGCGATGAATGATCGAAGCTTAAATGATTTCCCATATTTTCTGCTTGTTTTCTTCCCTGTTTGCTAAAGTAATGTTAAATTATTACATTCACGAACATAGGCGAGATATTCATTTATAACATATGAAAACTAATACTATTAAGAAACTTTTCTTTAAATAATTTATAAATCTCGCGTGTCCTCGTGATTATCTTAAAATAAAAATTATTTACCTTGCATCATCATAACACATAGAGTTTATTAGTTATATTAGATACATGGTATTATTTATAAAATGCCATTACTTCTTTTCATGTTTTAAAATACCTACTTTAATGGATACTTTGTTAAAAGAAAATCTTTAGCAAACTCATAACTTATATAACTTCCTCAAATATCTTGACATTAAAGCAACAAATCATACAACTATTTAAACATTAAATTCATACAATAAGATGTTCTTTTAACTTTATTATATTTATAATTATAAACACAACTTTATGTACAAAGAAACAAACATTCAAAAAATGTACAAATTTCAGTGTTATTTACAGTGACGAATCGAGTAGGCCAATGCCAGTTGAATGAAATTAGGATGATTAAAGAGAAACATGATTTCTAATGAGAATGGGTTATAAACACAAGTGCCGCTGATGAGCTGCAAAAATGATGAGCCATGCAACATGTGAACGTTAACGGCGATGAAAAAAGTACCGTCGTCCAGTAGATCGTCTTGGAGTCAACTCTCAATCATTTAGAATCCATTAAAATTCGTCAGTCTCATAAACTCCAAAAAGCCGAGAGGCACATTACCTAACTGATAAGAGATCACGTGCACACAATGAATGAAACATGACCGAGCGAACACAGATTATAGCTTATTTACAAGAATTAACAGTATTATCGTACTGCTTTGCACGTTATTCATATTTATATACATAATAATAAAATGAATGAAATGCAAAGTAGAATGAGGAAATTATTGTTAAGACACGAAAAATGAGTGGGTACATTTGCAATCATCAAAAACACATCCCCTTATAATTAGGTTATCAAGCTTCGTGCTTTCGATATCCGTCAGATCTGCAGCGTGTACATGAGGGAAATAAAGATGTGCTCCATATGTTACCAGTTCCATGCCTGAGGTAATATATATTTATAAGTTTATAAAATGTTCGTCTGGTATATAGAGAAAGAAAGAATAAAGAAGTGAAAATCGTATGGTTTATCGTAGGTCGGTTGTTTTTTATACAAGTAGGTAGTAAGGCAAACGTCATGTAACGAAGGGTGGTTTTGTGAGGATGATGAACGCGCAGTGATGGTCACATGACATGAGGAGGTCACATGACTTACCACCTATTTGGTGACTAGCAGGATTACTGGAAGGCGGAGGCCTAATGTCTTGCGCATCTCCGGGCCCCGACTGATAGAGATTAACAGACGTCCGGTCGTAACAGTACTGACTACTCTGTACGCCGGCAGCGTTGTGGTATAACATAGATGAGTGTTGATGGTTTGAAAAGTGTTGGGTATTGTTGGCGTTATGTTGATTATGAGTCGGTGTTGCAGGGCAACCCGAGAGGGTATGACTAGGCGACAATAGAGGTTGCTCCTTGCTCACTCCGCCATAATGACAGGGCGAACCAACCCCACCTGTAACATTAATTGTGTCTAGGTTCTTGCTAGCTACGCTTCTTGCGCGTTTTGTTTTAGCTATACGACGAGCTGCTTTGCTCTTCGACAGAACGACTGGCGGTGTGTGTGCGTGAGTGTTCGCTCGCACTGCTACAAGGTAAATATTAGCTAACAGACATACATAAGTGTCATTAAGAGTACGAATAAACTAGAAATACAAAGACACTACAAAAAAAAAGACGTAGCCAAAGAGCTGCTGAAATTCTTCAAGAAATACGACATTGCACCGCAACTCGCCACTGCTGCTTTTAAAAATTTGTTTAACTTTATTGATGCTACACGTGCTTTAATTACTTAAAGATGTCTATCTCTACCTAACGATGCCCTCCTTATACTTATTATTATATAAATAGAACATTAAAAATTCAAAATTAAAAATCCCCGTGACAATCTAAAAATCATTTGATCGTTCATAATATCATTTTAATTTGAGTGTCGTCGTTATTTTTCGTCGTAAATAGATAATATTGATCAATTGCAAACGTGTCATTACCTGGTAATTGCGTCGTAGCAGACGGAGTAGACGTGGTGCGCTGCAGCCGATACGACGCCGAGGGATTTGTAACGTTAGAGTTTGGAACTGGCGGAAACTGACTGGCCGTGGGAGACGCCGGTGGCGGGAAGGCTTCTGCTGGGAAAGGGGATTGTCGTGCCGAGACTGGCGTGCCTGGCGACGACATCGATCTTTGCTGCTGCTGCTGCTGCTGCTGTTGCTGCTGTTGCTGCTGCTGCTGCTGCTGCAATCCCGGCTGGCCAGGTTGCTGCTGCTGCCGCACTTGGTTCACGTTGAACATTCGCGGGCTGCTGGCATAGTTTCCCTAAAGAAAGGAATTGCAGCTTAGTTGGCTAACCTTTGGACGGTGTACTCAGTAAGATTTTAATTGTTTGAAAGCAATATTCGCTTACTTGTTGCGTCACCCGAGGGGACAGAGGTTGAGGGTGCGAAAAGGACAGTAAACCAGCCGGAGAGTGTGGCGAAAGCCTTGCCGTAGCAGAGACTTGTTGGCCACTGTTGAAACTATTATTAACAGCAGGGCTAAAAATGTTATAAATACGTTAAAATCATTGAAGATCATTTAAGAAAAAAATGAAAAGCAGGTTATATCTGCGTGAATACATACTGTTGAGGTAATGTGGAGGGGTGAGAGTAAGAGTGAGTAAGGCGATGCTGCCCTTGAGGCATCTGGACGGATCCTCCGTAACTCGGGGACACTTGTGAATCTGGCACACTTGAACGCTATTAATAAAAATATTAATTTCATAAATCACATGGTTTCATAAATATTACGTAAATATCACTGATACAAAGTCAATTCACAGTATGCATACCTGAAGGGAAACGTTTGGAGCTACAGTATTATTTAGAAGACTATCAATATTGTGAATGCCAGTAGCTATTTGGTCCGTGGCTGTTGCATTTGATGGAATAAGCAGCTGTTGTTGTTGTTGCTGTTGCAACAACCTCTGCTTCAACTGTTGCTGTTGTTGTTGCATCAATTTACGCTGCTGAAGCTGCAATTGTTGCTGCTGCTGCTGATTCGGCGTAAATTGCGCAGCAGCTTGTCGGATACTAGCTTGCTGTGCAGCCAGCCGCACTCTCGCCTGCTGTTGCTGTTGTTGCGATTGTTGTTGATACATCGGTGGCGGCTGATAGCTATGACTTGACGTTACCGGTGTATTGGATAACTGTAAAATGAAATGTAATTAAAATTATGAATCAATACAGTATCATCAACTACTTTCCCTAACATGATTTAGTATAAAGTTATTTCGTATAATCTTGAATTTTGAATAATTTTAATAAAATTTGAGTCTTAGAAACTCATTAAAAGCATAAAAAGAATGAATTATTATTTTAGTTTTAACTAACGATTTCACACTTTAATATTGATACGCACTCGATTACTTAAGTTTTTCACACTACTCACTGCTGTCGAGTAAGCTGGAGGAGTGCCAGGCATCGTAATGTTGGAAGACGTTGGATTGACGGCAGTCTCGATCTGCATCAATGACTCCTGTATGGCATTTATAGCTAGCTTCTCGTTTCGTTGCGCTTCAACTACATCCAACATGCTCACTGAAAGGGGATAGTTTAAATATATTAGACATTGCATTGTGACTGGATTGTCTCAGAATGGAAGTATTATAGGCATCATGCAAACTGGTTTGTATACATACCTGAATTATTGCCTTCTGGAGCAATATCTATGAAATCATCTAAGAGAGCTGAGAGATCTGGATCTGAAGACTGAACATCCCACGAGGAAGGATCCATACCTTGCTGCCTATATTCTCGATTTCCCATGTAATCCGAATCCATCGTTTCCATTTGTGTTCTTTGTTGCTATATTAAAATAAGAAACCTATTAATGTTTGCACAATCACAGAAAATATAATATAAACCAACAATCGTGCTTTCTACAACATGATTTGCTACAGATTTATCTTACAATTATAATTGAAAGTAAAATTTTATTATTACTACATGATCAAGTTAAACACCAATCATTTTGCTCTGAAACTTACTAAGTGACTGAGGTAGATATTGGTTGGCTGACGAGGTAGTTGTCTAGATTGGTTTTGCATGGGTGTCCGCGCGGATGTCGCGGTCGTTGTTGTCGAATTGTTGCCAACAGACTGCATACTGGTCCAGGGCTGTTGCTGCTGCTGCTGCGATTGCTGCTGCTGCTGCTGTTTGCTCCGCTCCAGGACTCGTGGCAGCTTGTCCTGGGGAGTAGCCGATATCACAGAGGCGGGTATGGGAGGTATCGTTGCAGGCTGCGTTGGCTGCTTCGCCAATAAAGATGCCAACATTCGATTTTTCTCCCATAGTTTGCTCGGATTGTTGCCCGAGCTGTTGCTACTACTGCTACTCGCGGTGGAGGTAACTTGCGATGCGTCCATCGAGCGCTTCACCGCTACGTTGAGATCAGCGTCCTCGACGGGCCTCTTCTGGCCGGCGCTCAGGCCTACGCTACTGCTGCTATGCTCCGACTGTGATGACGATGGAGAGGAGTTTCGAAAACCGAGACTTCGTAATAAAGGATCGTCTTCGCAATTTTTCTGTTAATAAACGGAAAATGGAAACGTTAGTATGTTATTAAATTTTAGATAATATCATTTTTATCGATAGTTTACCAAATAAATGTATTGAGCCCTTTTGTTGTATATATTTTAAATTACGTGACTAAATACATGAACCAGTAGTATAAAAATATCTTAAGGTGGTTCTATAGACAGATATAGTACTTAAATATAAAATATTCTACAATAAATTGTTCTCATACTGCAAAGTGAGAACCCATATAGTATCAT